>SJYC01125773.1:0-71125 GCA_006408675.1 Madoqua kirkii
TGGAGTTTTAAACATATTTAACTGTTTTGCTTTTCTCTTTAATCCTTTGATTTATATTGTGTTAAATAAAATATAACAATACTGCCTAATGGTATATATTTTAACATTTTCTTATAAGAAATACATTTTTAATCTAGGCACAATATAGTACTTTGTGGATAATTTCAAGATATAAGAGATTTTTGGAAACTCCACCATAAATAAAATTGTTTAATTGAGGAAATATTTTGGTGTATGATTTTGTTAAAAGAACCCCCTAGTGGAATTGGGAGTCATTGATATGGTGTCTTTAAGGTGGGGCGGAAAGTACTGAAACAGTTGGTTTTGTAGATAAATCTGAATAGCATCTCATGGACTCAGTTTTAGGTCCTGTTGGTGTCACAGATGAAAATACCACATTTCTACTTCAAGCATATTTCAAAGGTGCCTGCTAACTAAAATTTTTCTTTTATCTTAATGTTGTACCATATAACATAAAGTTGTATGTATGTAGAGCAAAGGTAGAAGGTATTCAGGACAATAACAGATTTTTAAACAAAAAGAATGTACACTCTTACATCAGTATAATATCTATAGTACATTAGAAATCATGAGTTAAGGTGATATATATGTATTTTCCTGAAAATATCTTGATACATTAGTATGTTAATATTGTCAATAAAATATTTAAAGGTATTGAGCTGTTTTTTCCTATCACTAAAGTGTTGGCATTAGAAAATTTACACAGTGTAAAGTGAAGCAGACTCTAATTACCTTCTTCCTTTTCACAGACTCTTTTGTTTTATTAATTATATTTTATGATTCTGTGTTGTGTGTGCATGGTGGACATGTACCTTTTTGTTCATCACTTAAAAATCTCCTTTAGAAATGAATTGAGATGAAAATACAACAATTAAGTGGAAAATCAGGTAGTCAGTCATTGGAATAATTCTCACAAGGTTATTACCTTAGAGAGAGATGAAAAGGAAATATCACTGAGGCATCTGAGTTGGCTGTTCATAGAGAGCAGATAAAGAGAACTGTCTTCTCCTCTAATTGGTTCAAAATTTCTAAGGGTTTGCAGTTACATGTATTCATCAGCCAGAGCGTATGAGCTCTGCTGGAGTTTGGCAGTTGTACTGTTCTCATGAAGGCTTGCCCTTATTTTGGATATGATTTTTCTCCTGCTTGGCCAGTCACCAGAGTTAAAAGAATAGACATTATTGGTTCAAAACACACTGTAGCCGCTGTCACTCTGTTAGCGGCGTGCCCTGACACGGGATGCTGACTTTCAGCACACAAGTAAGTCTTTCTTTATCCGTGATTTGATAGTGTGAGGATTTGAAGTGGAAAGAATTCAAGAGGGCATAATAAAGGTTCACATATAATTTCAACTTCAGTTTGAGTGATTCACTTTTGTTAGACAGTGTCTCTTACTTCTATGAAGAAACTGAAAGTTTGTTGTTCCTAGTAGAGCCAGAAAAAAAGGAACTATCTAAAGACTCTTTTTTTTAAAGTTCAATTTTAAAACACATGACCATATTCTGTTGCATTTTTAAAAAGTGAGCAGAGAATCTATGTAATTTTTAATTCAAGTGAATAAAAATTAATTTTACTACCAAACCCCGGTGCTTACAAATATATTTGGTATTCTCAGTTAATATAATAATGCCTCAAAGTATTTAGTTTTCCGGTGCTCTAGATTCAATACAGTTGGTGATCAATGTATGATTAAAGACAATATTTTTCATGATAGCTTTGCTTATTTAATCTGATTTCCAGTGGACTAACAGTGAAGGCTGGTATCTGCTCAGTAAACAGCTCAGCACAACACACATCACAACCAGTCATATATACTTTTTGACAAGGGCCTTTGGGAATTGGTTACAGTAATCCAGACCCAGAAGAATCTTCCCTTCTCCAACAAAATAGGAGAGAAAAGCGGAGAAACAGTGATAGTGATAAAGTATTTAAGGACAGGATTTTGCCATCTTACAAATTCCTTGGAGTGAACAGGTGGGCTGCCACTAAGACTACATCAGACCCACCTCAGCTGGTGGAAAACATGCCACTAACAGTCAGTTTATAGGAAAACAGGAAAATATTCCCTTTCCCGTTTGTAGTCTGACTGGGAGGGGGTTTTCTGGAAATAAGAGTCAAAAGAGATTCCTTTCTCCTTATGCCTAAGAAATGGGAGTTCACTGGGCTACATAGGAAAACTGAGTCCAGTGGGGTTATGGAAATTGGGAAGTACTATTTGGAAGCAAGCTGCTATACAGATCAAGGTGTCTTGATTGCTCCTACTTTTTTTTTCATTTGAAAAATGCAAGTCAGATAAAATTATTGGCTCTATTATAGCCCTAAATTCTTCTTTAAGGTGGCATTCCTAATCTGAGAGTGGTATTTCCTGAAATTCTCCACTTGAGGTTACAATAGTTACTAGATTAATGAAGTAATTCAATTCTCTGACTTTCAGAGGTGGTATTTCTGGGAATGGTATTAAGAGTACAGCTATTTGTAACTTCAGAAAAGCCCTGCTCAAATGGCAAAGTACCCCTGAAAATATCACCACTGAATATTCCCACACTGTCACAAAAAGCACAGAACATCAAACTTATTTCTTTAAGAATTCTGGTTTGATTTTAGTGGACTGATGATTTAATTGTTTAACACAGTATATTTGCTGAGCAAAGGATCTAAAATTTAATGCAGAGTCTAAACTGGGTCTAAAATTATTAACGTATTGTTCTCCTTTTAATTTTACTTGCCACAATGATAGCTTATGATAACACTAATAGTTGTCACTAAAATTGTTATAGTATTAAAATCGTATAAAAATAATCCATGGTAAAGGGAAAGCCAAATCTTATCTCCTTTTATGCTACTTAATTCCCTTCATTACAGATTAAGCGACGCTAGTGATAAGTCAGCAACTAAAAATTACTGAGTGTGTATTACTATGCAGATAAAGAAATAGAAGCTTATGGATTTTAATGCTTTCCCAAGAACATTCTATTTGGGCCTCTTCATAGAACATACTCCAGGAGGCTCAGGTGGAAATCACAAGATACCTTATGATCTAGCATGGAAGGTCCCAGAAAATTATGACTATTGCATTCTTCTGGTCCAGAAAGTTACTAAAGTCAACCAACAATCACTGAGAAACAAATGACACTCCACTTTTAGTGGATGAAGTAGTAATGAATCTGTGTCCATATTTAATCTACCATAATGACCAAGATATACTTGCAGTCACGATTTTGTTACCATTCTCCCATTCTACTGACAGTAATCTGGCTCTGCCTCTATCACTTTCCATCGTCATTACAACCTTCAAAATAATTAGACTGTTCCAACCCTGGATGTCTTCCCTGATCTTTAGACCTGTATATCCAACTACATATCCAACTGAACTTTAGATCCTTACTTTCTCTGAATGTCTCAATGTTACCTCCAGGTAAACACATTCCAGATGAAGCTCATGCTGTTCCACTCTCGCTCTACATCTTAACCTGGTGCCCTGTCCGTGGTGATTCCCTCAGTGAATGATGGATATCACCAGTTACACAGACATGAAACTTAGGACATACTCCCAATACTTCAGTCTCCCTTACCTCTTGTCTAAATCATTCCAAAATCCTATAAAATTATTCTCCTTAAATACCTCTCAAATCTCTACCCTCAATCCAAACTACGGCTATTTCGATCCAGGAATATCATAAGACTTTAACCTGTCCCCTGTAACTTCCCTGGATCCCTCATTTCTGGAGACAGCGTCCAAGTCTGCCCTTAGGGATTGTCCCTTCCCTCTCCCCAGACCACGTGGTTCAGGTGGGGTTGGCTGTACCTTGTGAGCCTGACCATGAGTGTGTCCTCTTCCTTGGCCCTATGATTATTCCATGAATGGATGTGTGACCAAGTTGTTCAGTAAGTGTCAGTCCTGGAATATTTGTTGGAACTGTAAGAGAAAAGTTCTATTTTTGCTAGGGCAATAATATGAGAGTTTTCTTCTCTAGGCTGAAGCTGCCATGTGACTCCAGGAGAGGAGATCCTGCCTAAAACTAAAGTCAAGACAACAGAAATCAGACCTATGATGTAGAGTGATATACTCCTGAAAACATGATTAAATATATGGATTGCAAAATGCTGGCGATCATGCTTTAAGTTTGGTGCCAACAAAGATCTTTAAAAAAGAAAAAGTATGAGTAGGAGCTTTGTTAACTGAAACAAAGAATCTTGCGTAACGTCATTTTTTGATCTTTGACTACATACCGCAGTCTTGGAAGAAAAGCTATGACAAGCCTAAGACACTGTATTAAAAAGAAGAGACATCACTTTGACAACAAACATCCGCATAGTCAAAGCTGTGGTTTTTCCAGGAGTCATGTATAGATGTGAACTGGACCATAAAGAAGGCTGAGCACTGAAGAACTGATGCTTTCAAACAGGTGCTGGAGAAGACTCTGAGAGTCCCTTGGACTGCAAGGAGATCAAACCAGTCAATCCTAAAAGGAAATCAACCCTGAGTATTCACTAGAAGGACTGATGCTGAAGCTTAAGCTCCAATAGTTTGGCCACCCGATGCGAAGAGCTGACTCACTGGAAAAGACCCTGATGCTGCGAAAGATTGAGGGCAAGAGGAGAAGGGGGCCACAAAGAATGGGATGGTTGGATGGCATCATTGACTTAATGCACATGAGTTTGAACAAACTCCGGGAGATGGTGAAGTACAGGGAAGCCTGGTGTGCTGCAGTCCGTGGTGTTACAAAGTGTTGGACAGGACTGCGTGACTGAACAACACCACACTCCAGCCAGAGCCACCACCTCAGAATACTCATCCGATCACGTCCAGCATCCCCTTCCCCTCCCAGCTTACTGACTGTAGGATCTGCACAGAGCATGCTCGTTAACATGACCCTCCAGCTCGCGTGTGTCCATATTCTGTCTCCCTCTCTAGCATTACCTCTTTCTGGTCAACTCCTTGCTCTCTCTACTCCGGCCACATAGGAGACTTCTCAGTCACTACATCCCTCTTGCCAAAGCCACTCTGCCCACTCTGTCTGCAGGGCTCCTTTCACTTCTGCTTCTAGCCCATTCCCACTCTTTTCAGATCGCAACTCGGGCATCAAGTCTAAGCAAGATCTTCTTGAATTCTTTCACAGTATCCAGTCCTCTTGCTCTAGGGTCTCAAAATACTATATACCTCTTCTCTGTCACATGTTTCAGAACTGCAATTGTATCTTAATTTCTGTGATTGCTACCATTTGTTTCCTCCACCTTAAGAGCAAGGACCTGTTTTTGCTCAACCCTGGACTATATGAGAACTGATGTTGCTGAAGGTTTTGTTGCTGTGCAGCGCAACCTTAATTTTCGAACTCCTTGCAATTCCTTGACGTTGTTTTCTATTTTGCTGCTGTTCTCTTAATCTTCTGTTTTGTGTCAGTTTCTTATACTGACCTCTCTTACGCTAGCCAATCTTCAGAGGCTTATTTCTTATGGTGCTCTTGCGTGTCCTCTTTTCTTGTGGTTCACTGTGGACCTTTCCTAGCTACCTGTTCTTATGGTAGAGATGCTTCTGCAATTGCTTCAGTCATTCATCTCCTAAGGGAAGCGGCCCCACATGCATCCTGCTGGGCCTGGTTATCCTTATGAGTAACTGTTAGTCAGGGATGTGGATCTTACGTGAGGGCAGCCAAGCAAAAGACTCACCAGCATTGATGAAGTGCGTAGCTTGATCTCAATACTGCACTGAGATAAACAAACACTTATTGTCGTGAGTTCAGACTAAGAAAGAAAAATGAATCACCACTTAATAGTGGGAACTAGACTGAAAGGTCATGATGTTGATGGGACTGGAGAGTTTGTGATAGGCCATACTGAGGCTGAAATTATGAGCCAATCTGAGTTAAGTAAACCAGAGAAGCCAAGTGGTAGTGGGATACAGTGAACACAGAAACAGAACTATTTCTGACCTTCATGAGGCCTGGGCAAGAGCTGAAGTTGATTCCCACCTAATTAGCTGAGAGGACTTAAGTAAGTTGCTTAGATTTTCAAAAGCTGTTTACTCACTTCCAAGTGAAGTCGCTCAATCGTGTCCGACTCTTTGCCACCCCGTGGACTGTAGCCTACCAGGCTCCTCCGTCCATGGGATTTTCCAGGCAAGAATGCTGGAGTGGGTTGCCATTTCCTTCTCCAGGGGATCTTCCCAACCCAGGGATTGAACCCAGGTCTCCTGCGTATTAGGCAGATGCTTTTATCATCTGAGACACCAGGGAAGTCCTGTACTCACTTACAGATATGGATAATAATAGAATAAATCACAAGAATTTTTTTTTGAGAATTACATGACATAAAGCATACAAATGCAGTAGGAAATGGCAACCCACTCCACTATCCATGCCAGGAAAATTCAACAGACAGAGGAGACAGGTGGGCTACAGTCCACGGGATTGCAAAGAGTTGGACACAACTGAGTGACTGGAAAAGATTGAAGGCAGGAGAAGGGGATGACAGAGGATGAGATGGTTGGATGGCGTGATTGACTCAATGGAAATGAGTTTGAGTAAGCTCCAGGAGTTGTTGATGGACAGGGAAGCCTGGCGTGCTGCAATCCATGGGGTTGCAAATAGTCAGACATGACTGAGCAACTGAAATTAACTGAGCAACTGATCATGCAAAAGGCATACAAGATGCTGAGTTTAGTGCCTAACACATAACACAAATTCAAAAAGTGGTAATAATAGAAAAAGTACAATGATTAGGACTTAGCACGAAGACTCATAAATGCTTAATGTGGGGATTTTTAGAATTATCTTGACTCCAGAGATGTCCTTCTGCTTTTGTGACCGTTGGCTTAAGTGAAAGTGAGTCTTTGCAACCCCAAAGACTATACAGTACATGGAACTCTCCAGGTGAGAACACAGAGTGGGTAGCCTGTCCCTTCTCCAGGGAATCTTCCCAATCCAGGGATCAAACCCAGATTTCCCACATTTCAGGTGAATTCTTCACCAGTTGAGCCACTAGCCATCATTTCAGACAAGAATCTGAAATGCAATACTTCGATGCAATTTCAAAAACAACAGAATGATCTCTGTTCGTTTCCAAGGCAGACCATTCAATATCACAGTAATTCAAGTCTATGACCCAACCAGTAGTGCTGAAGAAGCTGAAGTTGAACAGTTCTATGAAGAACTATAAGACCTCTAGAAGTAACACCCCCAAAAGATGTCCTTTTCATTATAAGGGACTGGAATGCAAAAGTAGGAAATCAAGAGATACCTGGCATAACAGGCAAATTTGGCCTTGGAGTACAAAACAAAGCAGGGCAAAGCTAACAAAGTTTGCCAAGAGAATGCACTGGTCATAGCAATCACCCTCTTCCAACAACACAAGAGACGACTCTACACATGGACATCACCAGATGGTCAACACCAAAATCAGATTGATTATATTCTTTGCAGCCAAAGATGGAGAAGCTCTATACAGTCAGCAGAAACAAGACTGGGAGCTCACTGTGGCCAGATCATGAACTCCTTATTGCCAAATTCAGACTTAAATTGAAGAAAGTAGGGAAAACCACCAGACCATTCAGATATGACCTAAATCAAATACCTAATGATTATACAGTGTAAGTGAGAAATAGATTCAAGAGGTTAGATCTGATAAGAGTGCCTGAAGAACTATGGACGGAGGTTCATGACATTGTACAGGAGGCAGTGATAAAGACCATCCTCAAGAAAAATAAATGCAAAAAGCCAAAATGGTTATCTGAGGAGGCCTTACAAATAGCTGAGAAAAGAGAAGAGAAAGCCAAAGGAGAAAAGGAAAGATACACCCATCTGAATGCAGAGTTCCAAAGAATAGCAAGGAAAGATAAGAAAGCCTTCCTCAGTGATCAATGCAAAGAAATAGAGGAAAACAATAGAATGGGAAAGACTAGAGATCTCTTCAAGAAAATAGAGATACCAAGGGAACATTTCATGCAAAGATGGGCTGAATAAAGAACAGAAATGGTATGAAACCTAACAGAAGCAGTAGATACTAAGAAGAGGTGGCAAGAATACACAGACGAGCTATACAAAAAAGATCTTCATGACCCAGATAACCATAATGGTGGGATCACCCACCTAGAGCCAGATATACTGGAATGCGAAGTCAAGTGGGCCTTAGGAAGCATCACTACAAACAAAGCAAATGGAGGTGATGGAATGCCAGTTGAGCTATTTCAAATCCTAAAAGATGATGCTGTGAAAGTGCTGCACTCAATATGCCAGCAAATTTGGAAAAGTCAGCAGTGGCCACAGGACTGGAAAATGTCAGTGTTCATTCCAATCCCAAAGAAAGACAATGCCAAAGAATATTCAAGTAAAGTCACTCAATCATGTCCGACTCTTTGTGACCCCACACACTGTAGCCCACCAGGCTCTTCCATCCGTGGAATTTTCCAGGCAACAGTACTGGACTGGGTTGCCATTGAAAGAATATTCAAACTACCACACAACTGCATGCATCTCACATGCTAGCAAAGTAATGCTCAAAATCTCCAAGCCAGGCTTCAATAGTATGTGAACCGTGAAATTCCGGATGTTCAAGCTGGATTTAGAAAAAGCAGAGGAACCAGAGATTAAATTGCCAACATCCACTGGATCATCAAAAAAGCAAGAAAGTTCTAGAAGAACAACTCCTTCTGTTTTACTGACTATGCCAAAGCCTTGGACTGTGTGAATCACAATAAACTGTGGAAAATTCTGAAAGAGATGGGAATACAGACCACCTGACCTGCCTCCTGAGAAATCTGTATTCAGGTCAAGAAGCAACAGTTAGAACTGGACACGGAAGAATAGACTGGTTCTTAATAGGAAAAGGAGTATGTCAAGGCTGTATATTGTCACCCTGCTTATTTAACTTATATGCAGAGTACATCATGTGAAATCCTGGGCTGGATGAAGCACAAGCTGGGATCAAGATTGCTGGGAGAAATATCAATAACCTCAGATATGCAGATGACATACTTATGGCAGAAAGTGAAGAAGAATTAAAGAGCCTCTTGACGAAAGTGAAACAGAAGACTGAAAATTTGGTTAAAACTTAACCTTCAGAAAACTAAGATCATGGCATCTGGTCCCATCACTTCATGTCAAATAGTTGGGGAAACAATAGAAACAGTGACAGACTTTATTTTGAGGGGCTCCAAAATCACCGCAGATGGTAATTGCAGCCATGAAATTAAAAGATACTTGCTCCTTGGAAGGAAAGCTATGACCAACCTAAGCAGTATATTAAAAAGCAGAGACATTACTTTGCCAACCAAAGTCCATCTAGTCAAAACCATGATTTTTCCAGTAGTCATGTATAGATGTGAGAATTGGACTATGAAGAAAGCTGAGCGCTGAAAAATTGATGCTTTTGAACTGTGGTATTGGAGAAGACCCTTGAGAATCCCTTGAACTGCAAGGAGATCCAACCAGTCTATCCTAAAGGAAATCAATCCTGAATATTCATTGGAAGGACTGATATTGAAGCTGAAACTCCAATCCTTTGACCACTTGATTCGAAGAACTGACTCACTAGAAAAGACCCTGATACTGGGAAAGATTGAAGGCAGGAGGAGACGGGGCCAACAGAGGATGAGATAGTTGGATGGCATCACTAACTTATGGACATTAGTTTGAGTAAGCTCTGGGAGTTGGTGATGGACAGGGAAGCCTGGCGTGCTGCAGTCCATGGGGTCGCAAAGTAATGCTCAAAATTCTCCAAGCCAGGCTTCAATAGTATGTGAACCATGAAATTCTGGATGTTCGACTAAGTGACTGAACTAACTGGCTCAAGTGATTCTCTTACTTTTCACGTGTCATATATGAGCTACATTGAGTGAATCTGCAAATGAAAGAATCAATAAAACATTCTCCATGTATTAATCTACACATTTTTCTTCAGAAGGCCATTCATATATTCAGTGAACAACAGACTCTCTCTCTTGATGGCAATCTCAACATGGACAAAACTGATCTTTTCTTTTACTCCTACAAATCCTATTTCATTTTATGGTATCACATGCATAACTAAGCATGCCAGAAATTTTAGAATTTTGATTCCTCCCATCCCCTCAAAACCATTAATTTAGTTTCTCTAGACCGTAATGCAGAAAGAAATTGTTAAAATTATAGAAGTAGTGTCAGTAGAAACAATAATGTATTTCCATAATAATAAGCATAATTTCCCACACTATAATTTATTAAATCAGTAGTTGCCTACACATAGTGGAACAGGATTCCTTTTCTCCTCAAAAAGTTACAAACTGGACAGTTTATAATCAACGTATTTTAGGGTAAGTATTAAATGTAAATGAAGTTTAAGAAGTAACATTTATTCATCACTTTTTTCCTACTAGAAACTGAATTTTACATGGATTTCTGATGTTGATCATGAGTAGATAAAAAATAATTACCTCCATTCATGTTCCTAGTAACAGATACTAAATCTGATGCACAAAATATATAATTAAGCATAAAAACAGCTCCTAGAGTTGAGTATTATCCACTCAAGGCTATAGAGGAGGGAGGGCTTATACACAGAGAGGCAAATAACATGATAATTTATAAGCAGAGATTTTGGAAACTATTACAGTCCTATGAAGCAACTAGAATTCAGTGAAAACCTGAGGCAAGGCAAAAGGCTCTTGAGTAAGTAACTAAGATCTTGAAACTGGTGTTTTAGTATTCTAGTTTGTTTGGAATGGACAGACTGTAAAGTTAAGAGAACTAATTAACAGGATACTGTAATAGCCCAGGCATGAGGGAACATTTCCTTTAGCCCTTGCTGAGTTGTCCAGCACAAAGGTGGTGGTGGGGTTCTCAATGAAAACTGTCGACTGATTGAACCACCGAGGTTGTGTCTGCATGATGCCAAACATCTGGATATAAAGACTAAAATCCAGTCATCCAGATGGTAAGGTTACATGATACATCACCATCAAACATTTAGAACTTTTGACTGATCGACCGCCCTTCTTATTTTTTATCCAGACAAACAGCATTGAGTTAACTCAGCTTGAGCATTTACCAATCATTATTCCTTGCTTTTTTTTTTTTTAATTAGAGAATGGTTACTCAGGTTGCCAATGCTGATGAAACATTAAAACAGGAATAATGGTAGAGTAAACAGGTGAACACTGAAATAAATGAGAACTAGTAAACAGTGAAGAAAGTAAAAGCTTCATATGACCAGAGATTCATTTTAAATACTATTTGTTGTGGTTGTACTCTTTTTATTAGAAAAATTTTCATTGGGTTGGGTGTCCCAGGCTTCCAGCGTTTCAGCTAAGAAACTCTTATTTTTTCACATCAAAGCTAACTCTTTGAAAATATTTCACAGACAATTAAATGTTAACACTCTCCTTCTGTGCACAGTGAAAATGTGATATAAAAACGAAGCACTGCAATATCATATTCAGTTCACTAAAAGTAGATGTTATCCTCCTAAATAACTAAGTTGAATATAATAATGTATTATAATAATAATGTATATTTTGGAAATATAATAACATTTTTGAAATGCCAACTTTGATAAAATCATTTCTGTAATTAAATAATGACAACAGAAACATACCTTTGTTCTTTGAAAACTGTCTCCAAACTAAATATAACTTGAAAATAAAGATATTAATTTATCACTGAAGACAGTGCCTTTGAATAATGTTCATTCTATGTCTAAATGCTAACTTGACTTGTAAGTCAAAGTTTGAGTAAAACAACTGGAAAACTGGATGTTTTGTGTGATGATAAAGAAGCTGATTGGTATGGAGCTGGCCATTTTTTCTTTCTTGAAGAAATTACTGATTTTTAAAGTTACATTTTCAGTCACTTGGTTGGCTTTATATTTTGTGAACAGGGATAGTACTATCTTGGAAGATAAAACTTTCTACAGAGGAAAAGTGACAAAGAATTGAGATGACTTCCTGGATAACAATACCCACAACTCCATTGATTTAAGCTGTCAATACTTTGTGGAAGGAATGTTAAGTTTGTGGGTAAAGAACACCAGAAGTATGTGGGTTTTGAATTTTTTGCTACTGGGTTATGAGTTCTCCCAGTGCAGAACCATTCTATGTATCCCCAGCACTTGGACTTGCTTCAGGCATATAAAGAGTATAAAATAAAAGCTCGTTGAAGTTTTGTATTGTCATATTAATCTGTATTCTTGTGCAGAACCTCTACTGGAGGAATTCAAACTTCTTCCCGTATCTAATTGTAGATCAGAACATCTATCCTGCTTTACATGTTATAATCTCTTTCAGAAAGACAGGATATATGACACGAACCGTCTCATACAAATTTAGAATCAACTCAACATGAAGAAATGAGTATCTGCTACAAAGACATGTCTTTACAATCACAGGCTTAATAACAGAGCAAGAAATAATTGCATAGGAACAGTCTGCCAACATTTAAGTGGCAGAAAGAAACGTTTAAAAGTTACATGAAGAGTTTTGAAAGTCTTCAGGCTTGTTATGCTGGAAGGATACATGTCTTTTATATTGACATATTGGCAACTCAAAGCATCTAAAAGCTTTTTCAGAATTACATATAAACACGAATCATTTCACCCACCTCTAGGCTGGAATGTGACAGCTGGTTCAAGTAAGCATAGCAACACCGCACAACAATGTCAAACAGGATGAATGGCTTAACCAATCAAAAATAGAGCATCAAAGTAAAACTGCTCAAATTAGACTTCTGGCCAGGCAGAAAGGTTAAGTGTTCTGTACTGGTATAAAGTCTCCAGTATACTTGATGACCACGAAAGGCATCTTGGTATAGCCAACTCAGTTCATGATGTGATTCAACAGCTCAAGAAGTCTTTAGTACTATCCCGTGGAAACTCTTCGTGGTTTTCTGATCCCACATAAAGAATGTAGAGAGCTATGTGTATGGTGGTGAAGGGAATGACCTGTGCAGTAAGAATGACTTTGGTCGAGTCGCAAGTTGCTAGCTTATAAATTGATCAAGCTACATTTCCTGTGTTTTATACTTTTCAGTCACAACAGAGTTGTTAACACCCATTTCTACAAGCTGTCTCTAAGGTTAGTTATAGATATATATGTATTAGCTCTGAAATCAATTCTTAGTATATAGAACCCATACCATACATGGAGAAGATTGTTTTGACTATTAACACTCAGCAAAATTCATACAAAATGCCAGGAATTTTGAGAATTATTTCCTAATACGCTAAATTATTCTTAACCTAGGGATCTGACAAGTTGTTGGTAGCTTGGTTTAACTTAAAACATTATAGCATTGGAGATAGATTTAAATAAATACCATAGCCAGAAGTTATATTTATGTGGAACTAGAGAAAATATAAGCATACTGATTTTTTCCTGCCTAGCAACAAATGTTTAATCAAAATTCCAAGGTAAATTGTTTCCAGCTCAGTTTGACAAACTCTAGAGTTTTCAAACAGATATTAGTGTTTAAATAGGAAGCTACACAATGTTATATTAAAGTTATTTAAATAAATGAACCAAAATCACTGTTCCTTTTATTTTGATTAGTTTACAAATTCTAATAAAATCTTATTTTCATAACTCCAGAGACTATATCTCCTCCATTCCATCTACTTACTAAACTTTGGCCTTATTCTTCAGCTGGATAACTAAAGATACAATTTCAAAATGTTTTCACAGTATAAATTCTGAAATATGAACAAATATGTGAGCAAATGATACAAAAGTGCTACAAAAACTAGTTCCTAATAATCCTTAGAGAAAAATATCTGAGTTATATACAGAAATAATATACCAGTGATTGGTATATTGCAGCCGCAGTTTTCTTCAATCTACCTATGTTAATATGGCTATTTCACCATACGTGGGAATATCAGTCTTAACTCTTGTTCAAGTATGGTAGGCAAAATCACCCCTTCTGAAGTCAAGGTATAACAAAAGTAGAGGGGCAAGACTTAGAGCTTGCTAAAATGAAAATGCATAGGATTCTAACTATTAGTATAATCCTCTCCGGAGGTTAATTCATAAAATCATGGCTATCAAGTTTCCTGTGTTATATTACTGTGGCATTTGGGAACACTGACAAAGGGTTGAGTATCTCCGGTATGCCCATTCTAGCTTTACTGACTGAGCCATATCACTTGCTGGTCAGTTATATAAAAGATTTCTATTTTTACGAGTGGTGTTTTTTTCAATTACTTTATGTATCAGCTCCCAGTAAATGTTCAGTCAAAAGGAATGACAGTTTATAGAATGTTACAAACTCCTCCACGCCGTACTTACGCTGTATATTCTAAGTATTAATGTACCAAGAATGAGAGTATGTTTGGATGAGGGAACCATAAATTTAATTGCTTCATTATTTTTTACTTTTTAGTTTTTTTCCAAGTCTTCTAAATAGACGCTTTAATAAAGAAGCCACACCAGTGCATAACAACCTATATAAACTCTTCCTGTATCAATATTACCCAATTTGTTGGCTTTTGAAAGCGGCGCTAATGTTTCATATGTGTTTGCACACAGACATATCTACTCTTATTAGATCTGACCAAAAGAAGAAAGGGTTGGGATGGATTGGGAGAGCAGGAAGGTATAGGAAGTATATATGAAGGATACTTACCAGACTTACTAAAAACCCATCAAGTTCATACAGAACCCTGACAAAGGGCTTCGTGAAGGCTAATTGGAGTATATGTCTTTCCCTACTGCCCCAGGGATCATGTAGAGCGCCCCTATAAAACTGACACTTCCCACATATTATTCATACTCAAGACATCTTTGAGGAACACCATGGTAAAGACACATGAAAATAATGATTTCAATCCAAGACCTCATTCCAACTTTATTTCAGGGCCAAGAATAGGTGCTCATAATTTTCAACTCCACTATGTCTGACTCAATATTTAGCCTTTAGCAATCATTGCTTTTAGCTTACTGAGGTATAATAGTTTATGCCAGTCCCTCTGCATAACTTGTATTGATTTTTACAATTACAACCAAGCTTCATTCCCACAGCCATACTTTAATTAACATTTAGACGTACATTTATTACAACTTTATCCCTCCCTCATGTATTTTTTTTCCCAGTGGACAGTCATCTGCCCCTGAAAAAAATAGGTGGTCAGAGTTATTTGGAGAATATTCCAGAAGTCCTAGGAAAATATTAGTCTTGGCTGAAGCCTGGAAATGAAGGGCACATAAACCTTTAACAAAATTCTAAAGTAATATGAAGATGCACACTTTATGTTACTTTCCATAACACATTAGAAGTTTTTCTAATAAAAATGATGGGCTGGCTATTAATTAGTGATAAAGAAGAGAAACTCAATGATGAAAAATTTTTTCATGGGAATTGCTGAAGTAAAATACAGGGGATTATCAGAGGTGAAATGGCATGGCTTCACAGAAACTCTGACCAGAGGAGGGAAGAGACCCGGAGCCACCTGGAACACATTTCTTCATTGCTCTTCTCCTCTACCAAATCCCTTCCTACGTTTTTGCTCTTGATTTTACTGTAGTGGCATATACCCTCACATTTCAACATTCTCTCAGTGAATTATGAACCCTAAATAGCTCTGAGTAATATCTCTAATGCTTGCCTTCTAAAGGACTTAAGCTGGGCTGCATAGTTTATAGCTGATAAACTGGGAGTCAATCTTTCATGCAATGATGTATTCACTGTACTAAGAACTATTTCCATTGTAAATTAATTCTCGAAATGTTGGACCATAAATGTCATCAGCAGCATTACCCAAGCTGCTTCCAGAAGCAGTGACTCTGTCAGTCTGGTGCAGATGCTGGCCTCTAAAAGCAAGGTGCTCCAAACCAAACACATTAAACCATGACTCTATTCTTAAGGGTAACTGCTTTCAAAGGCCCCTTTGCTTTATGCTGCTTGGCAAAGAGATTAATGGATGCCATTTCTGATATGCAACTGGCTTCAGGGTTGTTGTTTTTTTTTTCGCCCTTTTAGAAGGAGGTACCTTTGAGTGTCTCTTTAACAAATATATTTCCCAAATGTTCCTTCTTTAGAAGGCTATGCTTGTTCAGTCAGAATTCACCCTTTTAATGCCTCTGCTTGGAATATACGAACCTAAAATATAGCCAGTTGTCAGGTCTTCATTGAGTTATCAATGTGCAGAAAACTTGTGTGGAGTTATAAAAGAATCAGGCAATACAGGGCTGCCCATGAGAAGGTTAGGCTTTTGTAGGATGAGAAGCAATATGACTGCAATGAATCAGGCAACAAATAATATATAAAAACAATCTCAGGTTATTATTTAACTCTTTGTACATTTTTGCAGCGTTTACTAGGGGGAAAGGAACTGTTCTGGGAGAAACCAGAGTAGCGTGAAGGTTTAACTCCGGACATACATCTTTTTAAATAGTACATCTTCAGAATATTAAGCTGATTCCACAATAGCTAGGCAGAGTTGAGAGAATTTAAAGGTAGTTTTCTTGTTTGTCTTTAGAAGACACTCTTTCTTCTCAAACTGTTGAGTCTAATTCAGTGAAGTGTGCATGAAACCTAAAGGTCAGAATGTATCAGTCTGGTGAAAAGCTAAAAAAGCTAAAAGCTCTTTAGGAGCTAAAGAACAAAACTGTTAACTTCTTTTTAACTGTCTTCTGATTCTGTATCCCAGATAAGGACTAAAGAAGTGTTCTGTTCCTTTAAGAAGTTTAGTTGCTAAGTCATGTCCCACTCTTGCAACCCCACAGACTGTAGCCTGCCAGGCTCCTCTGTCCATGGGATTTTCCAGGCAAGAATACTGGGGTAGGGTACCATTCCCTTCTCCAGGGGTTTCTTTAAGAATTTGGTTGGGAAATGTTAAAAACCTGAAAGCAAATCTGATTGAATAATTCTAAATTGGTGTTCAATAACTTCAGTAATAAGTGGACAATTGGACCCCCTTAATTTCTGACATCTATTTATACACCTACATCCTGTAGGACTTTAATGTTCTGCCTTGTTTTAATTTGTTGTTCAGTCGTTCAGTCATGTCCCACTCTTTGTGACCCCATGGACTGCAGCACATCAAGCTTCCCTGTCCTTCACCATCTCCTGAAGTTTGCTCAAAGTCATGTCCACTGAGTCAGTGATAACATGCAACCATCTCATCCTCTGTCACCCCCTTCTCCTCCTGCCTTCAATCTTTCTCAGCATCAGGGTCTTTTCAATGAGTCAGTTCTTCATATCAGGTGGCCAAAGTATTAGAACTTCAGCCCAGCATCAGACCTTCTAATGAATATTCAGGACTGATTTCCTTTAGGATTGACTGGTTGGATCTCCTTGCAGTCCAAGGGACTTCCAAGAGTCTCCTCCAACACCACAGTTCAAAAGCATCAATTCTTCCACGCTCAGCCTTTTTTATTTTCCAGATTTCATATTCATATATGATTACTGGAAAAACCATAGTTTTGACTATATGGAGCTTTGGAGGCAAAGTAATGTCTCTGATTTTAAATATGCTATCTAGGTTTGTCATTGTTTTTCTTCCAAGGAGCAAACGTCTTTTAATTCCGTGGCTGCAGTCACCATCTGCAGTGATTTTGGAGCCCAAGAAAATAAAGTCTGTCACTGTTTCCACTGTTTCCCCATCTATTTGCCATAAAGTGATGGGACTGGTTGTCATGATCTTCATTTTTTGAGTGTTGAGTTTTAAGCCAGCTTTTCCACTCTCCTCTTTCATCTTCATCAAGAGGTTCTTTAGTTCCTCTTCGCTTTCTGCCAGAAAGGTGGTATCATCTAGATATCTGAGGTTATTGATATTTTTCCCAGAAATCTTAATTCCAGATTGTGCTTCATCCAACACAGCATTTCGCATGATGTACTCTGCATATAAGTTAAATAAGTAGGGTGACAACATACAGCCTTGATGTACCCCTTTCCCGATTTGGAACCAATGAAGAGAAAGTAGATGTTTTTCTGGAACTCTCTTGCTTTTTCAATATTTATTGACAATTTACATAAGGAGAGTCACTGCCATCATTCCTTTACATGCATTATTTTACACATTATAAAGCTAGTTAGATTAAGAAATTTACTCAAATGGTAGACTAGCATTCAAGCCAAGGTGTTTGACAGAATCCCTTCCTTTTTCCCTATAGTTAGATTATTTACATTCAAAAGAAGACAGAGTAAATCTAATTATATCTTATCTAAATAATCTACATTTGATCTTTTTGTTTTCTTTCCACTTTTCCAAGTTCTGTCCGCCTCTTCTTCATTATCTCCACTCCATCTCATCAATTCATAATTTTAAGGCCAACATAAATGCAGTGTCAGTGCTAGTTAACTTGTGCACATCAATAAACAGGTAAAATAAGTGCAAAGGAAGAATTATTCTGGGCACCTTTTTTTTCCCTAACAAGTTAATATTACTCAAGTGTTAAACATTTTATGAGCCTTTTAAGAATGAACAAATTGTGGTATCTACTGTATTTTCAAGATGTTTACAATCACATGTGGAGGAAAGAAACAAGACTTTTTTTTTGTCTTTGAGCTTCAACTTGACTCTAACAATGCTCTTCAAGCACTAGTTACTGAACTCACTGATTAATAACACTGTAGGAAAAAGAAGCTCAAAACACTCTGATCACTCCATCAATCAAAAATATTTACTGATGTTTCTTAAGAATTCAATGATGAAATGATGAAAGGCAATTGGATCTATATGTTCAGAGTTTTAAAAAAGGACTGGGATGGAAGTAAAATTTTGAGATTTAAAATTAGCTAAATATTCACTGAAGTGATGAAGATACCAAAAGGAGTGTAGCTTAAAGATAAAATGATCAAGAAGGATCCTTTTAAGGATCTTAAGACTGCCAATATTTCAAGGAAAGGAGAGAAACTGATGAAGGAGGCCAGGAAAGAGCAGTCTGAGAAGTTTAAGAAAATTGGGAAAGTGTTGTGTGAAAGCCATAGGTTCAAATACAATACATGAGGTTGTTGCACTATGTTTGGTTTTGAGGCAAGTTACAGTAGCAGTTGATCTTGATTTGACGATGCAGTCAACACGAGCTTATTGCCAAGCCTGTGCTCCAGAATGCCTTTTGCTCTCATGCTCAGCTGCCAAGTCGTTCCCAACTCTTCTGTGGCCCCATGGACTGTGACCTGTCAGGCTCCTTGTTCATGAAATTCTCCAGGCAAGAATACTGGAGTGGGTAGCCATTCCTTCTCTTGGAGATCTTCCTGACTCAGGGATTGAATCTGGGTTTCCTGTATGGAATCTGGGTCTCCTGTATGGAATCTGGGTCTCCTGTATGGAATCTGGGTCTCCTGTATGGAATCTGGGTTTCCTGTATTGCAAGCAGATTCTTTACTGTCTGAGCCACCAGGGAAGCCTTCAAAATGCCTCTAGGTAGACAGCATTCAGGAGCAGATCCCTCATAAAATGGGTGGCAGGGGAGTGAGCGGCCCAGAGCTCTAAGAGAGTTGAACTGGTTTCAACTCTGACATGGAAAAACCTGGGAAGTCATATACTTGTCCTTTGCAGAGAGAAGATGACTATATATGAAACTTAAATATACAAATTACTAAAGTTCAGGTAGGTGGCTAACTGTAAGATCAATATCTAACAATTCCTTACTGCTTGGCAGAAACTTATAAAACTATCCTGTATGACATGCAGACGTATCTGACTAAAAATAAAGGTATACAATATTAAAAAATAGGGGACTATGATTTTTTAATGTCAATTTTTCAGATTTAACCTCTAGAGTCAATATAGTTTCATTGGGAAATAATTTGACATAACATTAACATTTATGCTGAATGACCAAGATACAAGTGAAGAAGCCAAAGATGGGGTTACATGCTCTACTTGACATTAATATTTACTATGAAAGTTATGGTAATTAGACAGTTGGTATTGATTCAGAAGCAAATAGAGCAGAGAGGCAGAGAAAGTGTCATACTCTTAATGTATAAAAGCGGTGGTATCATAAATTCAGTGGTGAAATGGCTCTTCGACAAATTGTGCCTGGATATTTTATTATCCCACGAGAAAAAGAAAGAGATAGAGTAAGGAAAGAAAGAAAGGAAGAAGGAAGGAAGGAAGGAATGCTTCTAGGTAGAATATAAATGTGAAAAATAAAGCTTTTAGACGAACGTATAGAAGAATATCTTTATGATGTTCAGATAACAATGGATTTCTTACAAAAGGCCCATAGCACAAAAAGAAAAAGTGATACATTTTTCTACATTAAAATTTTAAGTACTGTTCATCAAAAACTTGATATAAAGTGAAAATATAAGCCACAAATAAGAACGTTTTATAACACATCAACCAATAAAGGATTGTACCTAATATACTTACATAAAAGTATACTATATATTTTTATATATTCATGTTAAAATATTTCAAATAAATAATGAAGAAGACAATCAAACACTGGACAAAATATATAACCCTGAAAAATCATTAAAAAAGGAAATTGGTAACCTGAATGGCCAAGAAACATAGAAAGCTGCTCAACTTAATTTGTAATCAAAGAAATACAAAATGAAACTATAATTGGCTCTCATTTTATGCATACCAGATTGACAAATGTTGAAAAATCTGACAGTCTCAGGTGTTGATAAGGATGTGGGCTATTGGGAGCTCTTAAATGCTGTTGGTGGGAGTATAAATTAGAATAACTATTTGAGAATCACTTGTCCCTCAAATAATTATCTTAATCATGCACATTGTTATGATAAAACAATCTCATTCCTAAGTATACAAACCCTAGGGCAGAAGTCTTCAGGCTGAGTCACTCATGTATCTCAAAGTATATGAAGACTTTTCAAGATAATTTCAAAGGAACAGATTTTCAGATACTTAATTCCCCTACGCCCACTTGTTTAAGCCATGTGTCCATGAGAACACATCTCAGCAAGTTTCTGATGTGTTCTTCTCCATCTCTCCTCTCCCAACAATCTGTCTTCCATTTTATGAGCCAAAGATATCCTCTCATCCATCCTGAATCTTACTAAGGTACACTGACCCCAGGTATAAAAATCATCAGGATGTCAAACAATGGAACAAATTTAAATACTGTTGTATATTCAATGAATGACTGTAATGACTGACTTAGACAGCCTTATGCTGACAGGTGGTTTCTAATCATCCCCTTTCACTTATTTAATGGAGGATCTAATTAAGGCACTTATTGATAGGTCATTTAAAATAGTGTTTTATTATAGATCACTGTGTGATTTTGATATATAACTTAGAAACAATTCAATGACCTAAAATATGTTATTAGTCAGTTATCTTCTCCATTCATATTTAAGTGAATAAAATGTCTTAGTGCTTATTTTTATTAAAAAATGGATCTGAATCCTCTTTTACTCAGTCATTCTTGGCTATATGAATTGACAAGAATGACTGCCTCAGAACAAGCATGTGCTTCATTAAGAGATATTTGGGCTTCCCTGGTGGCTCAGACTTTCACTAAAGGGATATTTACAATATAATTTTACTTTTCATGCTTAAGAATTATCAAAATATGTAAACATTAGCTATTTTCATCAATTATGCATTACTACTAGTTGTAAAATCATAATTTAATCCCACATAAAAATTTAAAAAGGATTTTATAGTCAGAGGAAGTCTCATTTTTTAAATCTAAATTTTCTATGTACCTTTATTGCAGAAAATTATAAAAGTAAGATCAATAAAGCACACTGAATCATAGCAATTACAATGCCTTAAGATTATATGAGCAAAATAAACAGAAGCAAGAAGTTTGAGAAAAAAGGGATGCTTTAACGTTAATGTATTTTAAAGTAGAGTCAAAATACGAATAGAATGCAATACTACTTCACAGCATTTTAAAGAAAACAATACTTACTCTTATTACATATAATCAGATCATACTATATATAATGAGAATAAGTACTGTTTTCTTTAAAACATTACTTCAGTTATATGTGTGTGTATACATCTATCAGCTTCCCTGGTGGCTCTGTGCTAAAGAATCCACCTGCAATGCAGGAGACCCAGGTTTGATCTCTGGGTTGGGAAGATCCTGTAGGAATGTGTGGGTATCTATGTGTATAATGAATCATGATGTAATATAATTTTCATGTGAGCAAAAATCACCCTGATTCAGGTCATTCTGATGCACCAATCCACGTAATCAGAAACAGTAACCTAGGAGCAGAGAGAGTGAAAGATTAAAGGACTTTGACCTACCAAACAGATATTTTAAGATACATGTATATGTACGCATGCATAAAATTATTTAAGATCTCAAAATATTTATTTAGGAATCAACCTGAACTCTTAAGGAAGAATTGATGGTGAATAATACAGTTTTGAGGAGGCCCTGGAGTGCAAGACACAGTCAGTAACAAGAAGAACCCTTAATTTTAGAAATAAATTTTAAGAAAAAGAAACAAAAACACAAATATACCAGCATAGTATGAATTAAGTGAATGGGGAGAAAAATCCTACGAAAGCGAACAGATCTAGCTCATTCAAAAACACAGACACTTAGGTGAACATTGAGTTTGAGAAGACGCTTGTAGGAGTCTTATAACAAAAGGACTACCCTGGTGGTCCAGGGTTGGAAATCTGCCTGCCAATGCAGGAGACACGAGTTGGATCCCTGATCCAGGAAGATCCCACATGCAGTGCGGCAACTAAGCATGTGCCACAGTTACTGAGCCTGTGCTCTAGAGCTTACTGGAGGCGGCTGCTGAGCCCGTTGCTGCAACTACTGAAGCCTGCGTACCCTACAGCCCATTCTCCACAATGAGAAGGGACCTCAGTGAGAGGCCCAAGCACGCAACTAGACAGGAGTCACCACTCACAACTAGAGACAGTCACGCAGCAAGGAAGACCCCGCGCAGACAAAAGCAAATATTAAATAAAAAAAATAAACAAGCCTGACGAAGAGAAGGTTAGGAAGTTGACATCTCCAGAAACAGATCTCAAAATAGGGCTTCATGTACAAGTAGTTTACTGAAGAAGTGTTCCCAGGAAAATGTGGACGGAGCGAGAGAATCAGAACAGGGAAGGGGAAGAAGCCAGGAAAGGGTGTGATTCAGACACAGCCCCAGGCACGCCTGATCTCAGCGGGATCGCTGGAATGTAAATTCTATCTCGGAATTTGTCCTCACTGCAGGCAAAGGATCTGGGCTTTCAGGTAACAAGTCAGTCATTGCCTAAGGGCCCTGCTGGTGACTTTCCAGGAACTTCCTTTTCTCTGCATTTGCAGGGAAAGTGGTTCTAGACAGGGTACTCACTTTGTGTGGAAACAAGGCACATAGAACCTGGAGATGGACACACAGGATCAGGAATGTGAGGGGACCTGGGTAGAGCCAGAGCCGCTGATAATGTCCACTATCCTTTGAAACAGTTTTCTCTCAGTGGAGACAATGCTATAGAACGGGCTAGTTAGGGTTTGTCAGAAGGGTAAACTAGACCACAGATAGGAAGGTTCCAGGGGCTTCTAGGGAAAATGAATAAAAATAAAATCAGACATCCACCTGTCCCTTCCATAAAATAACTTTTTAAAATACGAGAATGGGAACTGAGCTAGACTGTTGTTATTTAGTTACTCAGTCATGTCTGACTCTGCAACCCCATGGACTGTGTAACCCATCAGGCTCCTCTGTCCATGGGATTTCCCAGACAAGAAGACTGGAGTGAGTTGCCATTTCCTCCTCCAAGGGATCTTCCCAACCCAGGGATCAAACTTGCATCTCCTGCATGGTAGGCAGATTCTTTACTGCTGAGCCACCAGGGAAGTCCCCCAGCAGAGTGTTTAAGAATATATTATTCTACTCTTCTATATTTTCTTTAATGTTGTAGAAATGAAATAAATTTGGCATGCCAGTCATAATATATAAATATGAGTTAATTAAAACTATGGTCCATGGGGTCGCACAGAGTCAGACACAACTTAGTGACTAAACAATGGTACACTTTATAAGCTTTAAAAAGGAACTGTTTGGCTTAATTCAGAGGGCTAGGAGAGGGTATGCAGGAGAATCTATTTCCTAAGCCTAGCCTGAACTCATGCTATGATGAATCTGTCAGTTTGCCGACTGTATCTCTAGCTACAAAAAAGAAGACATTAGGAAAAGTACACAAGTACAAAGGAAGGTATTTTTCAGGTTTATTGAGATTGCTTATATTTAAGGTGTACATGGTTTGATATATGTATACATTATAGAGTGATCACCACAATCAAGATAATTTAACATATTTTTCAATCCACTACCTCACATAGTTACTGTTTTCTTTTTTCTTGTGGTGAAAATCTACCTCTTAGATTTCAAGTTTACAAATATTTCTTGGCCGCTTTCTGCACCAGGTGAAAGAAATGTAAGTCTGGAATTTATGACTTTATAAAGGTGCAGATATAAAAATGAAATACCAATAGGAGTTGTAATCTAATAGAGGAAGATATGGATAATGGTGTGTGTTAAATAGCAGTTTGATGAAAAGGTTTAAAAACTCACTTTCTTTGGAATGTGCTCAGTTGCTTCAGTCATGTCCAACTCCCGTGGATTAAGGCCCACCAGGCTTCTGTGTCCATGGGGTTTTTACAGGTAAGAATACTAGAAAAGGCGGCCATTTTTCTCCTCCAATTTCTTTGGAATAACCAACTATAATTTTTAACTGTAACTTTAAAGTAATCAAGGTTGGCTCTTCCAACCATATACTAGCTAGAAATGCTTTGGGCGGAAAGAATGATTAAAGAAATAGGAGGTCCAGTGGTCAAAGAACAGGCTATGAACATGAATCTTGCGGATTCAAATCTTAGGTAATAAATTACGCAGACTGGTTAATTTCTCTGTGTCTCGGAATCCTCTTCTAGAATTGCAGACAATAATGGTGAGAACTGTAAGAATTAAAGTGAATACTTGTAAAGTACTTCAAGTACACATGTCCATAAAAGGGTGCCTGAAATACAGTGAGTGATGTATAAAGAAATAACTTAAAATGTGTCTTACATAAATAAGAAAATGGTTTTATTGATATATATTTTTATTAATTCCTAGAATAAATTTTATTTTAATAAGTTTTATTAATTCATATAAGAGACCAAAGGAGGTAGAGACCGTGTTCCCCCTGCCTCTGACAACAACCCGGGCTTTATTTGTAGGAATGGGATAATAAATTCTGTGCCTATTCATTTTTCATACAAGTAGAATACCACCTATTTTTTTATTTGTTTGTTTCACACCTTGCTTAAAACAAACTTCAGACATCTTTCCTTATTAGCACATGTAGGTCTTCCTCGTGCTCTTTAAAATCAATACAGTGTTCCATGATATGACTATACCATAATTTACTTTACACTTTACAAACTAATGAGCACTTGCTTATTTACAAAGCAAGTGCAATGTATGCTGTAATGTATACCATTTTGTATATAGATCTTTGGATATTTATATGAATATATTTGCATAGTAAAATTGAGATGAAGCGCTTGATGTGACCCCACTTTGTGTAGACTATTATGGTAAGGATTAAGAGGAATTCAGGTAGATGGGAAAAATGGTTGAACATGTTAAAATGACAAATTTAAATATATTCCACATGACATAGAACATTCTGTGGTTAAATTAAGTAAATGAGAATCCCAGGGACGGGGGAGCCTGGTGGGCTGCCATCTATGAGGTCGCACAGAGTTGGACAAGACTGAAGTCATCAGCAGCATGCTAAAATCTATGACTGAATATTTTAAATTCAATTTGACTAACCCTATAAGGAAATCTACCATCAACAAGTTCTTCTTATCTCCATGGATAATCATTAAACAACTATCAGTGCCTGCTATGTGTCAGGCACTATGAATTCAGTACTAAGTACAACAGACAAAAGGTTCAACCTTTGTGATGCTTAGAAATTAGTATATCATGAAATATAAATAGTCCTACAAAAGAGGAATGTTTGGAGAGCAAATGAGATCATGGCAATATAAAATACAACAATGAAATTTTCAAGAGAAAGACTGAACAAAAAATTAAAGATAGTGGAAAAGAGAGAAAATAGCATAGAAAAGATTAAGATGTGTATAAGAGACAGGTGTAACCCATCAGGCTCCTCTGTCCATGGGATTTCCCAGACAAGAAGACTGGAGTGAGTTGCCATTTCCTCCTCCAAGGGATCTTCCCAACCCAGGGATCAAACTTGCATCTCCTGCATGGGCAGATGGAGCCACCAGGGAAATCTCTGCACAATAGCATAGAAAAGATTAGACATTTTATTGAACCAAGTCAAGTGTTTTAACATGCAAATAATAAGAATTCTAAAAATGGAGAATAAAGAAAGCAGTAGAAAGAAAAATATGAAAAAAATTCCTCAGAAATAAAGAACAGGGTTTGTCAAGTTGAACTGACATTGGTACCCAATGGGTGAGTATTCACTTCACTTCACTTCAGTCGCTCTGTTGTGTCCGGCTCTTTGAGACTCCATGAATCACAGCACGCCAGGCCTCCCTGTCCATCACCAACCCCCAGAGTTCACTCAGATTCACGTCCATCAAGTCAGTGATGCCATCCAGCCATCTCATCCTCTGTCGCCCCATTCTCCTCCTGCCGCCAATCCATCAATGAAAAAAATTCCTCAGAAATAAAGAACAGGGTTTGTCAAGTTGAACTGACATTGGTACCCAATGGGTGAGTATTCACTTCACTTCACTTCAGTCGCTCTGTTGTGTCCGGCTCTTTGAGACTCCATGAATCACAGCACGCCAGGCCTCCCTGTCCATCACCAACCCCCAGAGTTCACTCAGATTCACGTCCATCAAGTCAGTGATGCCATCCAGCCATCTCATCCTCTGTCGTCCCCTTCTCCTCCTGCCGCCAATCCATCCCAGCATCAGAGTGTTTTCCAATGAGTCAACTCTTCGCATGAGGTGGCCAAAGTACTGGAGTTTCAGCTTTAGCATCATTCCTTCCAAAGAAGTCCCAGGGTGAGTATTAGCCCAAATCAAATAATATCAGTATTGCAGTTTGAGAAGATGGAGGGCCAGAGAAGATTCTAAGACCTTCCAACAGAACAGAGATTTATTCACATGATCAATATCTAAAAGGCAATAAACATCTTAAAAATAATATTGAAATCTAGAAGACAGCAAAACAATACTTTCAAAATTCTGTACAATTATTTTTAATCTAGATTTTTTTTCCATTAAGTGTGAAGGTAGGAAAAGGGCATTTTTAATAGATATGCATGGCTTCAAAATTTCACAGTCTTGCAAAAAGTTTCTAAAGGATGCATTTCTCTAGTAGGAGGGAGTTTTCTAAGAAAAAGATAATATCCATGAAGGGGAGAAACAAACACAAGAATGAGTTAAGGGGAAACTTCAAGGGGACAGCCATTCTTCTGACCAATCAGAATGGAGCAAGTCAGAATTCACCAAACATCTTCAGGAAGAGAAAACTGGAGAATACCTTCTATTTTCAAATGTATCGAGAAAAAATAATGTGGGAGAGTGGGGGTGGATGAATGTAATATAAAAAAAGTACCCCCCCAAAATCACACAAGAATAAAAGAAAACAGAAATTAATTCTATGGAAAACAAATATTGTGCAGAGAGGAGAGAATAATTCATGTGATAGGAAGCCTCTCTGTGAGCAGCATTTATAGAACCCCAAGACAAGTCTAGGAGGATGACATCATAGGCTGGTAGGTGGATTTTAATTCAGATGCTTGAAGTCAGTTCTCAACTGATTTTGACCACAAAATGTCAACAGTTTATTAGTTGATTGGATGGACTGAAAATATGGCCACAATATTTTGCTGCATATCAACCACGGGCTTATCTTGTAGCTTGTTGAAATAGATGGAGAAACAGTGGAAACAGTGTCAGACTTTATTTTGGGGGGCTCCAAAATCACTGCAGATGGTGATTGCAGCCATGAATTTAAAAGACGCTTACTCCTTGGAAGAAAAGTTATGACCAACCTAGATAGCATATTCAAAAGCAGAGACATTACTTTGCCGACTAAGGTCCATCTACTCAAGGCTGTGGTTTTTCCAGTAGTCATATATGGATGTGAGAGTTGGACTGTGAAGAAGGCTAAGCGCCGAAGAATTGATGCTTTGAACTGTGGTGTTGGAGAAGACTCTTGAGAGTCCCTTGGAATGCAAGGAGATCCAACCAGTCTATTCTGAAGGAGATCAGCCCTGGGATTTCTTTGGAAGGAATGATGCTAAAGCTGAAACTCCAGTACTTTGGCCACCTTATGCGAAGAGCTGACTCACTGGAAAAGACTCTGATGCTGGGAGGGATTGGGGGCAGGAGGAGAAGGGGATGACAGAGGATGAGATGGCTGGATGGCATCACTGACTTGATGGACGTGAGTCTGAGTGAACTCTGGGAGTTGGTGATGGACAGGGAGGCCTGGCGTGCTGTGATTCATGGGGTTGCAAAGAGTCAGACACGACTGAGTGACTGAACTGAACTGAAGTGATATTGTACAGGTTCTTGAACCTAGGACTCATGAGACCTTGTAGCTGTGCCCTCTCAAACTTGGAAATCCAAGACTCTGTGAAGAAGCTCTATCAAGCCTTTTTGAGATAAGAGTGCTTGGAGAGAAAGTGCCTGCCGTTCCAGCTGCATCAGCTAAGCACAGTCCCCAAGCAGTCCACCAACTGAATACAGTCCCAGGAGGAAGCTCCAGTGAGACCAGCAGAAGTCACACATCCAACTCCCAGAATCACAGAGTAATAAACTTCTGAGGTTTTAATCTACTAAATTTGGGGGGGGGGGCACACTGATCTGCAGCAATAGACAACAGATATAGCAGACTGTATATACTTGCCACTTCCAGTAACACCTCTTCCCTTCCCAGCTCAGTTTTATCAATCTTACTGTGAATATTGCTAACTGCCACTTTTCCCAAGAGATTTCCTGGAGAAGAAAATATTTCCATTATTAAAACTTTATGTTAAAAAATGTTTATTTTTTGGTTTCATATTCCCTTCTAACATACACGCAGTATGTTGTACTGAGTGCACATACTGTAGATCAGGCTTCTTTTTTTTTTTTTTCCTATTTTAACATGAGATCTAGCCTCTGACTTCATTTCTGGTCATTCCATTGTTCCATCACTTGACCTAGTTGCAGTCTTCCAGTTGTGACATTTATCTCATGCCTCTTCATCTTGAAGACACTGTTCCCTCTCTCTGGAAAAACCTCCCTTTCTAATTAACCTGGCAAATGCTTGGCTAAACACAGTGATACTGCTATTTCCTGCAAAGTTTAAAAATTTGGAATGTGGGATTCCCAGTGACCAGGTCTAATTTGTTTTTACTCAGCATATTCAGAAGTTCCTTATTTCCATCTCCCACTAGCATCTGTGCTTCTCATGTTGTGATTCTACACTAAATGACCAAGGCTCCACTTTCTCCTGGGTCCAAGCATAGTGGCTGCTCTCCCTGCTTTTCATTGAATTATCTTTTTAGGCTTGTGACACCAGCATGCTTGGGAGGGTTATCGCCTTTGACCTCCGCATTTCCTCAACCACACACTCTCCTTCAGCAGATTCCTGAACTGATGCTGCTGGTGAAATTTTGAAGCTCACGTCTCAAGGCCCGGTAAAGACCAGTACCTCGGCCGTGTGCTCCCCAAGACGCTGTCTTCTTGAAGCTTTGGAAAGTTCCAGATCTTTCTCATGCATACTTTTCTACAGAGCTATTATATTTTATTTTCCCTTTGATATTCTTCTACTCTGCTTAGTCCAGCTTTTATAATTTACCTGATTCTTAAGTTGCTCCCTTTCCTAGTTTAGAGAGGTGGAACTAGCACTATTGGCCAAATTTCGATGTGTTGTTCTTTCTTTTCCTTTGTTTTCTGGCTCAAACTTTATCTTTCATCCATATTTCTCTAGATTTTGTTTTCCTGGTGTCTGCTTTAGACAAAAACATCAAGTTTATGGGGCTGCTAAAAAACTCCCATAATTCAAACAAATTATATCCACCTTTATTTTCCCCAAGTCGGTTAATCTCACCTAGGAGATGCTCTTCTATCAGGCAAACACTCAGAGCAGTCATGGACTCTACTCTCATTCTGCCCAACTTCCTTGAGTGTATCATTTTGTCTGTGTCTTCCCTTGGATTCATGATGTTATGTCCTTTTAAGACAGAGGCAATATACACAGGCTTGTTGACAATAGCTGTCACTTTGAAAGTTTACTAAGTAATTCTTGAGTTTGTACATCAGCGTCCCTAGTTTTCTCTCCTCAATATAGGTCCAAATCCTCTATATTAAAACTGTTCAGGGGTGTGTGTGTCCAGGTGGGCTCACTTTGTGTAGCTTTACTTGAGTAACTGTGCTGATCAGCATCAGCAATTTAGTGGATCCTTCTCTTGGTGTAGTATTTTAACCTGCTCGTTAAGATCTTGCCTCTCTTCCTCTATTAGACATTACCTGATCCTAGTTGAAGAAGGCTGAGTGCTGAAGAACTGATGCTTTTGAAACTGTGGTGTTGGAGAAGACTCTTGAGAGTCCCTTGGACTGAAAGGAGATCCAACCAGTCCATTCTGAAGGAGATGAGCCCTGGGTATTCTTTGGAAGGAATGATGCTGAAGCTGAAACTCCAATACTTTGGCCACTGCATGCGAAGAGTTGACTCACCGGAAAACATTCTGATGCTGGGAGGGACTGGGGGCAGGAGGAGAAGGGGATGACAGAAGATGAGATGGCTGGATGGCTTCACCGACTCGACGGACGTGAGTTTGAGTGAACTCCGGGAGATGGTGATGGACAGGGAGGCCTGGCGTGCTGTGATTTATGGGGTTGCAAAGAGTCAGACATGACTGAGTGACTGAACTGAACTGAACTGAACTGATCCTAGTTACTATTTGTGGGTAACAGAAATAATTCCTTTTATTTTCTTTACTTTCTCAAGAAATGAGACCAGGAAGCATCTTCTTTTATATTTTTAAAATATTTGTTTATTGTAGCCTTGAAGATCTAATGCCATTTTTCTCTTTCTGTCTAGAATATCATCTATGATTGTAAAATTAAAGAATGTTTTCTCTTCCCCAAGTTTACTTATTTGCCTTTCTTTATTTGTATGCTTCTCTTGCTCCTTTCTGAGTATATATCTGAAATCTATTTTTCCAAACCATTTCTTGATTTCTTGGGAATTGTGATCCCAAGATATGCTGTTTCAGGCACAGGCCTCTTTAATTACTTTCATAACTTTTAGTTTCGCAATGTTTCTTTAGGTTCTTTTCTGCCTCTGACAAAGAGGAAGGAATATTCTCTTTAAGGTAAAAAAAGTATTTAAAATAATTTCTAAAATTGATCAACCTAATATAAATAAAATCAGCTTGGGCCTCTGAAATTTAAACTAAGCTTGGAACTTCTGTAATGAATAAAGGCCCAGCCATTTTGAGACCACGTGGTGATGATAATGGAGGGTGCACATGGAGGAACATGTGGATAAGTAACATAAATCAAAAATGTTAGCTCTTCCTCTCGTAGGAATGCAGTGAAGGCCACAAAAAGAAGGATGGAATTTCAGGCAGCTGATCTAGCACTGTCTGTTCAGGCCTGGCACTAATAATTTAAAGTTTGAAATTCATTAGTGTACTTCATTTGGAACTCAAGAGCCTCTGCTATTCAAAGTCCCAATCTGAAGGCCTGGCTGAAAAAGCAGAATATAAAGGCAAACATTCTGTCCTTATCGAAGAGCAGAAAATAACAAAGGCATTTTCTGTCTCTTTTGCAGCGCCATGCAGGATGCTGCTTATAGCCAAGCTAACCTTTTATTTTCTTTACTTTCTCAAGAAATGAGACCAGGAAGCATCTTCTTTTATATTTTTAAAATATTTGTTTATTGTAGCCTTGAAGATCTAATGCCATTTTTCTCTTTCTGTCTAGAATATCATCTATGATTGTAAAATTAAAGAATGTTTTCTCTTCCCCAAGTTTACTTATTTGCCTTTCTTTATTTGTATGCTTCTCTTGCTCCTTTCTGAGTATATATCTGAAATCTATTTTTCCAAACCATTTCTTGATTTCTTGGGAATTGTGATCCCAAGATATGCTGTTTCAGGCACAGGCCTCTTTAATTACTTTCATAACTTTTAGTTTCGCAATGTTTCTTTAGGTTCTTTTCTGCCTCTGACAAAGAGGAAGGAATATTCTCTTTAAGGTAAAAAAAGTATTTAAAATAATTTCTAAAATTGATCAACCTAATATAAATAAAATCAGCTTGGGCCTCTGAAATTTAAACTAAGCTTGGAACTTCTGTAATGAATAAAGGCCCAGCCATTTTGAGACCACGTGGTGATGATAATGGAGGGTGCACATGGAGGAACATGTGGATAAGTAACATAAATCAAAAATGTTAGCTCTTCCTCTCGTAGGAATGCAGTGAAGGCCACAAAAAGAAGGATGGAATTTCAGGCAGCTGATCTAGCACTGTCTGTTCAGGCCTGGCACTAATAATTTAAAGTTTGAAATTCATTAGTGTACTTCATTTGGAACTCAAGAGCCTCTGCTATTCAAAGTCCCAATCTGAAGGCCTGGCTGAAAAAGCAGAATATAAAGGCAAACATTCTGTCCTTATCGAAGAGCAGAAAATAACAAAGGCATTTTCTGTCTCTTTTGCAGCGCCATGCAGGATGCTGCTTATAGCCAAGCTACACAGCAATTGCGTTCCGGAGCCCAAGCAGTCAGCATGTGACAAGGCCATTGTGGCCCATTTTTGCTGAGATACAGTAACTGACTGAGGATAAAGCCACCTTGCGCTGTGATGACCTGTCAAGATCAGAACAACCATGGAGCCTGCACTCACAAAATCCGGAGTCCTGAAGCCACTCACCTGAATCATGCCAGTTTAAAAGAAAGTCAGCCGTGCGTGTATGTCTGCAGCTCGGTCATGTCTGACTCTTCACCACCTCGTGGACTGTAGCCCACCAGGCTCTTCTGCCTATAGGATTTTCCAGGCAAGAATACCGGAGTGGATTTCCATTTCCTCCTCCAGGGGCTCTTCAACCCAGAGAGCGAACTCAGGTCTCCTGCGTCTCCTGCATTGCCGGTGGGTTCTTCTCACTGGTGCCACCCGGGAAGCCCACGTGGCCTTTAGAGCCTGGCTGGAGTACAGATTTGACTACTAGCTAGCTTTGATAAAATGAACACTTGATTAAGACAATCACCACCAAAATTGCAAGCTCCAGATGGAATACCAGAGGTAAGAGCAGACCATGGTTATGTTCTCTGGTGGCAAACAGATCCCAAAGGGAATCCAGAAGAGGCAGGCCACGCATGCTCCATTCCTTCCCTCCAAGCTCCACGCAGCCAGCCACTCCCCCTTTACAAGAGGCCTGGGACTCTGCTGCAGCAGTCTCACGATACAGCCAGTTCTCACCTGGGGTAATTTTGCCCCCGTGACAGTACATGGAGAAATTTTCAGTTGTCAAAATTGGAGGGTGCTACTGGCATCTAGTGGGCAAAAGCCAGGGATGCTGCTTGTCGTCCTACAAACCACATCCTTCTACGACAGTGTTCAGGCTCAAAATACCAGCGGTGCTGAGGCTGAGGATGACAGCTCTCTACAGAAATATAAAAGTTGGGAAATGATTTTTCTCTCTAACATCAAATTCGCCATCTCACCGGCATTAGACACAGGGGACTCAGATGTGACGCTCCACAGACAGGCAGGCTGAGAGGAAGGGGAAAGACACTAGAGGGCCACAGAGCAAATACCCTTTCCAAACCTGGGCGTGCACTTGAAACTCTTAAAGGAGCTATCTACACGGCAACATTTTAGTCTATTTTAATACTAACATTTCGGTTTACAAAAATATGAAGCTTTATTTATATTAAAAATGTCCATAATGGATTTCTATAGTGATAAATTTTAAGGATGATGTCACTTCCTGTACTTGAGACAGCAGTCTGAGGCCAAGTCAGGGAAAACAGAATAAATCCTGACGTGATTCTGAGCCTCCTCCAAACACCAGGGAGCCTGTATCCCTCATTGCAAGATTGTAAAAGGTACTGTTCAGATTCTGACAGCCCTGCTGGGGATAAAGAACTTACTACAATTATTATTATTTATCTTCCAAATGGCAACAGAATTCTCTCTGTTCTGCAGAATATAAAGGAACACATGACTTGGCGTATTCTTCATCATGAGTTCTCTGGTGCCTGTATTTTCCCCTATTATGTGGCATAACTGGGAAGACAGAATTGCTTGATTCCTACCATATTATTAACTCTAAATCACATCTGAAATGAAAGCCCTGCAAGGAGGATTTAGATAACGGCACATCAAAGAATAAATGCAGTCTAAAAATATTTGGTTTAAAACTTCATTCACAATGTGCCAAGTATTATTTTCCTTGACATGCTCTCTTGCTTGCCTTTGCAAAACTATAATCAGAATAATTCCCCACTCATATTCAATGGTGAAGAGGGTGGGGATTTTGTGACCCAGCTGGGTACTTTGGCCACCTCATGCAAAGAGTTGACTCATTGGAAAAGACTCTGATGCTGGGAGGGATTGGGGGCAGGAGGAGAAGGGGATAACCGAGGATGAGATGGCTGGATGGCATCACAGACTTGATGGATGTGAGTCTGAGTGAACTCCGGGAGATGGTGATGGACAGGGAGGCCTGGCGTGCTGCGATTCATGGTGTCACAAAGAGTCAGACACAACTGAGCGACGGAACTAAACTGAACTGAAGGAAAGTCCAGTTCAAAGAATTCCTGAGTCATAAAAGTCTAGAGCAAAGACAGAGTCATGGTCATCTAAACTAACTGTCCTATTTTTAAAACCACAGAAACTGAGACCCCTCAGATGGAGATATACCGTGCTGAAGATCACAGCTGATTCATGTCAATGTATGGCAAAACCAATACAGCATTGTAAAATAGAATAAAGTATTAAATAAATAAATAAATAAATAGAAGAGCCAAATATCTTAACCAGTCCTTTCTTCACTCTGTCACTTTCTAATCTACTGTATTAACTTTTCATCAAATATTCATTGAACATCATTATAGGCCCTTTGGAAATCCAAAAATGAAGCAGAGACCTCATAGAGCTAAAGAGGAAGGACTTGTATACTGATAACTACAAGAGCAGGCATTGTGATACATGAGAGATGGGGGCACTAAAAGAGAAAATCAGAGAAAAGAAATTCAAACTCCTATAGAGACAAAACAGATAATGTAAACATGTGAAAGAGTCTGTGTATGATTGAAGGCCTTAGTGAGGATTGGGGCAAATACAGAATCCAGGGAGTTTACACTGTCAGCTCTAATTATCACCAGGTAAGAACGCAGGCCTGTTTTTTTCAAGAGAAATTAAGAATCTCAATTGTTATGTAAAGCTGTCATATTTTTAAATGGCATCAACTAAATGAAATTGTGTTAAAGTTTCTAATTTTGTATGTGCGTTGTCAGGAAAAGGGAGGGAAGGATAAGGAAAAGACAGGAAAGAGATAAACTAGAAACTAGACATGATTAAAGGCCGTGGGGCTGAGACGGCCATTCGGGTAGGATGCTAAATGTTACGCAAGTTCATGGCCGACCTTGTCCTGGCAACCCCTTTCCTTGGGATCCTGTTATATGTCATAGGATTTTGGTGGGTTTGTTTTAGAGTGAAATAGTTACTGAACTATCTGTTTTGAATGTCTTTTCATTATCTCAGTAATAAGGCACATTTTCTGAGTCTAACAGGCTTCATATGGACCCTGGGTACAAGCATTCGCATTTTTCTTTCTTACAGATTGAGATGTGAGACATCTCTCTGCAGCTTTCGTGACACTCCTTTAAATCTTAGGTGGGCAGTGAATCTCTTCTATGACAAGTTCCTACTGAAACTACAAAACAGATGGGACTTGGCTAGAAATCATAGGAACAGAGAGAAGCCAGCCATGAATTACGTTTGCCAAGAAATCCTCCAAAGTTATTCTGTATTAACTAGCATGGAATATACTGAAGACCCAGAAGACTGAAAGAATAATCGAGTAGTTGTTTTTGCCAAAGATTAGTGAAAGCTTTTTGATAGATATGAAGCACCTGCTTTCCTTCTCCCAAGAGAGGTGGATGAAGCTTTCCTTTTAGACACAGAGTAGGTTAGGGTACAATGCTTCCCTTGCGGCTCAGCAGTAAAGAATCTGCCTGCCGCTGCAGAAGACTCAGGTTCAATCCCTGGCTCTGGAAGATCCTCTCCTCTGGAGAAGGAAATGGCGACTCAGTATTCTTGCCTGGGAAATCCCATGCATGGAGGAGTCTGGTGGGCTACAGTCCATGGGGTTGCAAAAGGGTTGGACATGACTTAGCAACTAAACAACTAAAAACAGCTAAGGTCTAGGATGGGGAAACGGTTGGCACTCATGTCCTCTTTGCCACCCTCGACAGGAGGTGCAGTGCTATTCAAATGTGAAGAGTGGTGCAGTAATGGTGCCACATCGAAGACACAGATTCTGTCCTTTCTGACATTTGAAATAGAATATGGGCAGGAATTAATGCTATTTCAGCCGCGTATTGATGTAGCAGGAGACAGAAGTGATACTGACTTTAAATCAAGGTAAGGAAAGCACAGCATAACTCAAGTTATGGATGATCTTTTATTTTCCGTAACTATTCTCTTTTTCGATGAAGAAACCATACAACCACTGGGGTAAAGCTTTACTGAGTATTTACTGGGTGCATGGTATTGTCTCTCTGCTGGGATCTGTCAGATGAAAAATGCAGCTCCTAACATCTGCCATGCTCCTCTTCAGCCTCTCAACCTTACAAATGATGTTTCTTCTTTCTGTAACACGATTCCCTTCTACTCGTTCTTTAGACCTCAGCTTAAAAGATCTCTTCTCCTGAAGGTCTTTCCTGCCCCTGCAAATCTGGATTAATAGCTCTTCCCTATGAACCCTCATAATGTCTGTGCACATCTCTGCTACGGGCCTGCACTTCCTGTGTCCTCTCTAAATGGCAACTGCAGTCAGTGTTATTCAACCAGCGCGCCTTCTTACTTCTCACAGTGCTGAGTATACCCCCACACAAGCAATGAATGATTGTTACAAGAACGAACACACAAAAGAACAAAGGAATGAATAAATATATGAGTAAATGACTGCATGGGTGAATGAAACATACTTAAGAATATACTTAAGAGCAAATGACTGACTTCCTCTAAAGGAATCAGGAAAGACTTTACAGAGAAGAAAGCAATATTTGTGAGGACTTTAATCATTATTTAATTCATTTAGAAAAGTTTCCTTGAGGGTCTACTCAGTATTGTATGCCTCTCTAGGTGATGGGCATACAGTCCAGAATAAAACCATTAAGGCCTCTGCTCTCAGAGCTTACAGAGTAGGACTAAAGAGACTATAAACAACAAACTGATAAACAAATAATAATAAGGACATTTTTGATAATGATACGTACTATGATGAAAATAAAACAGCATATGTGAGAGGGCATGAATAAAGGCGAAAATGAGTACAACTTTTCCAGTTTAACAAATGCAAACTATAATTTTGTTAAATGATTCTGTTGAACGCTCAGGCCTGCAGCTTACTCAGTGTTACAGCTGTCTTCTGGAAGGCATGCTGCTCTAGCTCGGCAAGGTCTTCAGTCTTTGCTGCCCCATCTTCTGCCTGCTTTAATGTTTCTTCCGTTTGCTACCCTCACTCAACAAGATCCCTTCCTCCTACTCATTTAAGCCTAAAATCAAGCTCCAAATTTCTTATCATACAAGCTGTATAGCTTGTACCCTCTTTTGTCTCTTGAATCAAACGATGCAAGGAGAAGACAAGAAAATAAAGAAAAACCTGTGTTATGTTTGGGCTTAGAGTTAAAAAATAGGTTGTGGGGGTGGGCAGTCAGCAGGCACTGAAGCAAAAGTGTCGTCCTCTTAGATGGGAAAAACAATACAGTGGCTTTCGACATGGACATGTAATAAATCTTTGGGTAGCATGAGATGGATGGCAGTCTGAAGCCCTTCTGCAAACCTATTTAACAATAATCAAGGAATGTGGATGCTAGTCAACCCAGAATACATATTACAATCTAAAAACATCGAGTGGAAGCATTGATGTGTCAACAGAGTTGTCAAAATTATTTCGATTGAATGTGACCATATTCACTTCAGGCATTTCATGACTCATACCCAATAGGCATTGTGGTTATGTTCTATAAAAATCCCAAAACTCATTATAAGAACTATGGATGAGTCAAATTCCACTCACATTTATTTCTTAGTAAGCTGTGCTCTTCCAAAAAGTAATGTAGAGATTTTAGATACTCAGACTAACAACAGCTCACATTTGTTGTCTGAAGCATCACCGAGCAGGAATTATAATATCCATTATTCTAGCTTTTGCATCTCTAAGGCAAAAAATTCAGTTTCATGGTAAATTTAAGATGCCCATATTCATGTGCAATCTCTCAATATAACATGCTGCTTCCAACTTGGAATTTTTTAAGTGGAAAAAATAAGCACTTTAAGAATGCCGTGCCAAGAGAATAGATCTTAAAAGTTCTCCTCACTAGGAAAAATAATGGCAACCATGTATGCGGACGAATGTTAGGCTTACTGTGGTGGTGAGACACAGGTTTGATCCCTGATCTGAGAAGATCCCATGTGCCGAGGAGCAACAAAACCCATTTGCCACAAACATTGAGCGTGTGCTCTAGAGCCCCAGGGTGTTAACTACCGAGTCCCGTGCGCCCTGCGGCCCAGGCTCCACACGACAAGCCACTGCCGTGAGAAGGCCCCCCTGCAACCAGCAAACATCCCCCACTTGCCACGCCTCGGGAGAAGCCTGAGCAGCGACGCAGACCTAGCAGACAAAAATGACCAACTAAATCAAAGTACTGCTAAAAAGGGAAGAAAAGAACAAATGCAAAAAGAGGAGGAAATGAAAGCTGTGTTCTCTTCCACTGAAACACAGTGACAAGTCCTTCTATTTACTGATTCACTCAACAAATATTAATAAAAACCTGCTGCGTAAACGGTCATTGTGCTCATTGCTGGAATGCAATGGGACTTACTTTCGAAGTAGGAAGATATTGCTCAAATAATGATTCAGAGAAAAATTAAATTACAAAGGACACAATGGTTAAAAAGGAAAAACCATATGGTGCTTTAAGAGCAAGCGACAAAAGTCAGGGAAGGCTTCCCTAAGGAAGAAATAAAGGCTGTGAGATTCATGGGCGTGAACTGGGTGAGTGGAGGGTAGCTGGGGCGTGGGGTCAGGGAGATTTCCAAGCAGAGGAACTGTGTAAGGTCCCAGCAAAGGGCCAGGATGGATGGAAAGGATCATTGTGAGGTAAAGGTGTGTTGAAGCCAGACCTCGCAGGATCCTGGTAGCCACTTTAGATATTTCAGTCTTTGTCTTAAGAAAAGCAGTACACCCTTGAAGACTCTGAAGCAGAAGAATGATACTATGGTCAGTCATGTGTCATGTTTGAAATAATGTTTTGTTAAGCATGCCTCATCCTTCACTTTAATCAAATGAATAAAAATTTCTTTTGCTGTGCTTAAAGTGGACAACAAACTTCCCCACCAAAAGCGTTCTTTGCTTATAAACATGTTTTTCTCACTAGTTGTTAAAGTTGTAAACATGTTCACCTCATTTTGGGTGAGAATAGAGCACTTCAGTTAAAGAAGATAAACATCTGCTGTGCTTCAAAGATGTAAACATATTTTGAAAAGTAAAGAAAGTTCTGGAATAGAAGGGGTGATAGAACTTGCAAAAACATTATACAATCAATGATGAGGTTGACCAATCAAAATGAGGTTACTACAACTGCAAACTAATCAAATATGAGGCCCTTCCTGAGTGCCCAGTTCCCCCGATTAGCATATATGTCTCCTGGCCAGACTATGAAACACATTGACTCCCTGAGGCCTTCAGAGTGTGCAGCTGCTGCTGCTGCTGCTAAGTCACTTCAGTTGTGTCCGACTCTGTGTGACCCCATAGACGGCAGCCCACCAGGCTCCCCCGTCCCTGGGATTCTCCAGGCAAGAACACTGGAGTGGGTTGCCATTTCCTTCTCCGGTGCATGAAAGTGAAAAATGTAAGTGAAGTCACTCAGTCATGCCCGACCCTCAGTGACCCCATGGACTTCAGCCTTCCAGGCTCCTCCACCCATGGGATTTTCCAGGCAAGAGTACTGGAGTGGGGTGCCATTGCCCTCTCCACAGAATGTGCAGAGCCACCTACAGATTACCACATGCAGACCGTCAGGTGAGCCTTGCAATAGGACCAGGAGACAAATCTGCTGGAAGTGAGCAATGGCTGAGCTAGTGGGAAAGACTGACAGTTGCTGGACGGGTATCTTGTGCCCTCTACCCCATTCCACTTTGCTTGCTTGAGGATGTCACTTAACTTCTTTACAAAATCTTTAAAAAGTGAAAGCTTTTTGAGCTCAGTGGTGTTTATCTGCAATTTCTCTTGGTCTTTTCAGCTCATCAGATCCCCAAACTTAGGTCCTTGTTTTGACCCGAGGTGTATTTCCATAGACTAAAAAATGACAAGCCTTTAGAAAATCTCTTTTAGACTAGATGAAGAACTGCCTCCCAGGACAGCCTTTACTTTTTTTTTTTTTGCTAGTTTTTCTTCATCTCTCTGATCTAAAAATGTTAGAGCAACTCAGGCATCAGTGTCTTTTTATATTGATATAATTACTCCCTTGGTGAAATCATTCAATCTCATGGCTTAACACATTATCAGATGGTGAAGGCTCCCAAACTTCTCTTTCTAGTCTAGCTTTTTCCCTCTGAACTGTAAGTTCAAAAATCCAACTGTCTGATGGACCATTCTACTTAGATGTTTAATAGGCATCTCAGACTACACATGGACAGACACAATTTTTTATCTTCCTCATGCAGTAAATGACAATTCATTACTTCAGTTACTCAGGCAAAAAAAGAAAAAAATAAACTCTTTGTGTAATCTTTGACTCTTATTTTATACGCTACAATGACTTATCAAAATATCCTATTGGCTCCACATTCTAAATATACAAAACCCAAAGAACTTCTTATCATCTCTACTGGTACCATGTGGGTTTAAATTACCCTTTTCTCACACAAGATTACTGCCACAGTTGCTTACCTAGTCTCCTTGCTCCTGCCTTGCCTCTTTCAGTCTATTCTCAACATATTAATCAGAAAGTTCCTGAGGAAGCATACATTTGATCATGTTATTCCTCTGTTTAAATACTTCAGTAGTTCTTCATCTAATTTAGCATGAAAGTTAAATTCCTTAAAGTGATCTACAACGTCCTTGATGAGGCATTTCCATGTTATTTCTCTTATCTTACCTGTACTGTTCTTTCCCCTCCTTGCTGTTTATTGCACACATTTGTTCACTCCTACCTTGGGACTTGAACTTAAGTTTTTCTGTACCTAGAATAATCTTCCTCCAAATACCCATGTGGCTCACACCTTCATTTCCTTTAGACCTTATCTCAGATGTCATCTTCTCTGAACACAGAGGTGTTTGACATCCCTAATCCTTACACACATCTTACCCCTCATTTCCTGCTTTATTTTTCTCCAGTATTTTTCACCATACAACATCATCTATATTTTACTTATCATTCTTTTGTTACCATGGTATAATCTTGATTGTTTTAATTACTTAACAAAAACTTACAAAGCACTTTCTATATGTCAAACACTATATTATATAAACACGGAGAGCTTTACATACTTTAATGTCTTTAATAAGATTATTATGAGGTAGGGACTGTTATTATCCTCATTTTACAGTTGAGGAAATGGAGGCATAGAAAGGTTATTTACTTATTTATCTTGTTCATCATCTGTCTCTGCCACTAGACTGGGCCTTCCCCAGTGGCGCAGCAGTAAAGAATCCGCCTGCCGTGCAGGAGATGAGGGAGACATGGGTTCAGTCCTTGGGTCAGGAAGATTCCCTGGAGGAGGAAATGGCAACCGACTTCTGTATTCTTGCCTGGCAAATCCAATGGACACAGGAGCCTGGTGGGCTACAGTCCATAGGGTTGCAAAGAGTTGGACACAACTGAGCACATAACACCACTAAAATATAAGCCCCTGAGGACATTTTTTGTCCATTATATTTCTTCTTATTATCTCCGGTGGCCTAGAAAATTGCCTGACCCTTAGCTGTTGCTCGATAAATTGATGCTGAACAACAGAACTTGGATTCAGGGCATGGAATAGGGCAGTGTGACGTTTATAGTTTTCAAACTCATTACATTGAAATAATATCATATGTATTAAGAAGTATATCTACCTACATGAATTAGCAGAATGAGGGAAGAAAAGAATAGTAATAGGAAGTACAGGGGGAACTAATAAAATATGAAATAAGAGAAGCACATTACAGTGACTGATGACAGTGTGCCATGAACTGAGAAATATGAGTCACCCAATTCTCCACACCTGGGGTCCCAAAGTAACCACACACACCGTCAGGAATCACTCTTCCCACAGAGTGGAGGGTGACTTGTTGGGGAAGGAGTCAATATGAAATATCCAGATACGAATCCATAGTGATTGTCCAAGCGAGATATTTTAGGTGGGACTAGAATAACAGTGGAGATGGAGATAAGTGGATACATTTAAAAAGACACTCTGGAGGTAAAAGTCTATAGGATCTGATGCTAGATTGGTTATTGGATGAGAGGAAAGATAGAGAGATGTCAAAGATAATTCTAGGTTTCTGATTCTGATGTTATCATTCACTAAAAAAGTGAATATTAGCATGGGAATTTCTTCATCATTTTTGACCTGGTTATATATTTGTAACATTTATTATCTATATAAAATGCATTCAGACAGCAATGTTTAATGTTAACACTATAGTATTTTTTATCAATAGATGCTTAAATTATGTCTTATATGGAGTTCATGTTTTATATTTTCTCATTCATTTCAACTTCACATAAAATGATGAATTAAATTGAGTCCAGTTAACACTTTATAGAAAGTTACTAGATTAAAAAAATAATCTTTAAAGCTCAGGGCTTGGGACTTTGCAAAGCATTAGTTAAATAAATTGAGGTAGTGACAAATGAAGAGTATAGAGTCTGATAACATAATATAAAACCCAGAGCAATTATTGGTAGTTGGCAGAGGTCAATTTAGTTGAAGCATCTTGCAAGCATCTTGTGATAAACACATACACAAATTTAAACTGAAATTTAAAAGTGAATATCTCTAAGTATTTAATCACTTCTATCCCTATCTTTCTATTGGATGCTCTACCTTTATGATAGCACTTATCACTTTCTGCAGTGAATTATAATTATCAGTGTTACATGTCTTGTGTCTCCTACTCAATTATAACCTCTTACTGAGAAAAGACAATGCCTCATTGTTTTTCTCCTACTTGTCACCCACACATTGCTCATATATAATGTCCACTCAATATGGACTCAATGTTTGTAGAATTCAATTAACTTTTAAATTATCAAGCTTAACTTCTGCTGAGATTTTAAAAATAATCTAGATTCAAACCAGTTTTCCTAAGGAAATGAAAATGACTTTATAAGCACAAGCTTGGATTTGACGAACCTAACTGCTAGACTCTGAAGCAGTGTAAGGCTGTACTAATACATACCCCTTTCAAATAATTTTTCATGTTCTTTTCTTTTTTATTTCCCTCCATTCTTGTTACTGTTACAGTTCTGTCCCAGCTATATACAAAACATGACTACTGTATTTCAACATCTGAAAAGCAGCTCCTTGGCAAGAAATGATAAGAAGAATCTGTGTTAACAGAAGTTTGACTTTTGCCAATCTCACATAAAAGAGGAAACCAAAGGAATTTGTAGAGAGATGTCAAAGATAATTCTAGGTTTCTGATTCTGATGTTATCATTCACTAAAAAAGTGAATATTAGCATGGGAATTTCTTCATCATTTTTGACCTGGTTATATATTTGTAACATTTATTATCTATATAAAATGCATTCAGACAGCAATGTTTAATGTTAACACTATAGTATTTTTTATCAATAGATGCTTAAATTATGTCTTATATGGAGTTCATGTTTTATATTTTCTCATTCATTTCAACTTCACATAAAATGATGAATTAAATTGAGTCCAGTTAACACTTTATAGAAAGTTACTAGATTAAAAAAATAATCTTTAAAGCTCAGGGCTTGGGACTTTGCAAAGCATTAGTTAAATAAATTGAGGTAGTGACAAATGAAGAGTATAGAGTCTGATAACATAATATAAAACCCAGAGCAATTATTGGTAGTTGGCAGAGGTCAATTTAGTTGAAGCATCTTGCAAGCATCTTGTGATAAACACATACACAAATTTAAACTGAAATTTAAAAGTGAATATCTCTAAGTATTTAATCACTTCTATCCCTATCTTTCTATTGGATGCTCTACCTTTATGATAGCACTTATCACTTTCTGCAGTGAATTATAATTATCAGTGTTACATGTCTTGTGTCTCCTACTCAATTATAACCTCTTACTGAGAAAAGACAATGCCTCATTGTTTTTCTCCTACTTGTCACCCACACATTGCTCATATATAATGTCCACTCAATATGGACTCAATGTTTGTAGAATTCAATTAACTTTTAAATTATCAAGCTTAACTTCTGCTGAGATTTTAAAAATAATCTAGATTCAAACCAGTTTTCCTAAGGAAATGAAAATGACTTTATAAGCACAAGCTTGGATTTGACGAACCTAACTGCTAGACTCTGAAGCAGTGTAAGGCTGTACTAATACATACCCCTTTCAAATAATTTTTCATGTTCTTTTCTTTTTATTTCCCTCCATTCTTGTTACTGTTACAGTTCTGTCCCAGCTATATACAAAACATGACTACTGTATTTCAACATCTGAAAAGCAGCTCCTTGGCAAGAAATGATAAGAAGAATCTGTGTTAACAGAAGTTTGACTTTTGCCAATCTCACATAAAAGAGGAAACCAAAGGAATTTGTATGTGGAAGTGCTTAGAATAATGATCAGTAAGTCTTCAATGTATCTTAATTCCTCTCTACATACTATTTTCCCCCTACACTCCAATTTAGTTTCGGGAAATAATGAGTATTTGAGGTAGTTGGACACATCAATAAATAAAACAAAAAGAAAAACACCTGCCTCTGTGAAACTTACAGTCAAGTGGAGGGAAACAGAAAAAAAAAAAAGCAGCATAAGAGATGGAGAGAGAAACAGAGGGAGAGACAGAATATAGACACAAATGTATGCTGCTAGAGGTGATGACACCAAGGAACAGAAACAGGGAAGCAGGGGCTGGAGATGTGAGGGGTGTGGACCAGTCAAGTGGTTTGAGTAAACCACACTGTGAAAATAAGACCTGAACACAGTTTTGAAAGAAAGATCTGCAGGAATAAGTCAAAGAGGGGAGAATGTTTTGGGCCAAGGGTACTGCTTGCTCAAAGGCCTGGAGGTGGCCATGCCTGATATTACTGAAGCCGATGTGATCAAAGGGAGGTAAGCTAACGGTAGGTCTCCAGGCAGAGAAGTGAGAGCTGGGTCACAGGCAGCCTTGACAGACATTGTAAGAACCTTGGCTTCAATTCTAGGTGAAGAGTCATCACAGAGTTCTCAGCAGAGGAATGACACAATCGGACTCGGATATTTAAAGATTCTGGCTGCTGTGTTGAGAATAGACTGGGGTTGGGGGTGTGGAATCAGAAAGACTGGTTAGGAAGTTATTACAGTAATTCAAGTGAGAAATGGTGGCTGGGACCAGGATGATGGGAATATAAATAGCGAATATAATTAACTTTAGGATATACTGTGAAGGTCCGGGCAACAGAATTAGCTAACACACTGAATGTAAGATGTGAGAGAAAGAGGGGAGTTAGGGGGTCCCTCCAATGTATATGGCTTACAAAACTGGCAGGTTGGAGCTGCCATAAACTATGATGCGAGGGTGCCGAATTGGGGAGGGGTGGTCAGTTCAGTCTGGATGTGGTGGATTTGAGATGTCTATCTGAGAATTTACCTTTGAACTTCTTAATTGAAAACAGCAGCTTTGAGATTATAATAAATAGAATATTTGTCTGTCTAATCAATAACGTGTATTCACAAAGTAAGAGGTTCATTTGCAGAAAGGATTAGATGGCTTGTGCAGGGTTCCAAAGCATGACGATTGTTGTTGTGAACAGTTGTTCTTCCAAAATGCAATCTAGGCATTAAGTCATAGCTTTGGTCCGAATCCTCTGACCTATTTAAGGGAAAACCTGTCAGGGGTAATGATTCCAGTCACCCGAGAAGGGGCTTATGAAAAGCCCCTTGTAAAGGAAGATGTACAACTAGCACTCATTAAGAGTTTGCATCATGCCAGACACACGGTCCCATGATCTCAGTCAAGGCTCACACCCGTCCTGTGACTAGGACCTGGAACTATTTCCCAGCTTACATAAAAGGAAAGAAATCACACAGAAGTTATGCATTTTGCTAGTAATGCACAGAGCTGGGATTTAAATCCAACGTTCTGGCTTTTGAGTCTAAAAGTTTTGCACCTTCTCCCTGCAGCTGGAGCGTTCAAGACCTGTGACAATACAGTCAGCACTCAGAAGGTAACTTTGAAAGCCAGTCACCATGTCATTTATGGCAACTGAGGTTAGAACAACAGGTGCTGCGAGGGCGGGAGGAGCAAGCATGTGACTAGCTGGCACTCGGGGGAGACGGGGGTGGGGTTACAGAGAGTATAAGAGTTAGAGACCTGGGAGGGGAAGATTAGAACGCCCAGATATCAAAGACAAGTTTTTCAGCTTGATTCTCCCTAAGATTAATTGTTCTCTGGAGAACGCCCGTTTCAATAAAACCAGGGGAGGTTTTTATGACATTAAGTGATTGTAATCATACCTTGGATAGATTGCAGGTTCAGCTCCACTCCACCTCAAGTCACAGATTTTTTTAAACAAGCAACTCAAGTCACAGAATTTTTAAAGCAACTCCCAAATTCTTTTGATTTCCCAGTGCATACAAAAGTTATGTTTATGCTACTGAGTGTACAATAGCATGATGTCTAAAAAAAGAAATACCTTAATCAGAAAATACAGTTGACTGCTAAAAATTACTAATCATCATCTGAACCTTCAGTGAGTCATAATCTTTTTGCAATAGCAACATCAAAGATCACTGATTACAGAGCACCATAACAAATATACTAATAACAGCACTCAACAAGTTTGAAATTTCACAATTACTGAAAAGTGACACAGAGGCATGACGTGAACAAATGCTGTTGGAAAAATGGTGCCAACAGACTTGCTCATCTCAGGGTGGCCTCAGATTTTCAATCTGTAAAGAAAGCAGTATCCACAAAGTACAGTAAAATGAAACACAATAAAATAAGGTATACCTGTCCTTTAAGTCAGTGAAAAGTACATACATGGTGAACTTGTGTATAAAAGGATAATTTGTTTAAAGTTACCTAGAAAGAAGAATTTTATACTGAAATTTTATTGATCTTACAGTTGGTGAATTGGAGTCTAATTTAAAATCTGCCAGTGGCTAAACCCTTTATGAGCACTTACACACTGGGTTTAACTGAGAATTCCCTTTTTCTCTTTTTACAGCTAGCTTTATTATGACTTCCCTGGTGGCTCAGATGGCAAAGAATCTGCCTGCAAATGGGGAGACCTGGGTTCGATCCCTGGGTTCGATCTCTGGGTCAGGAAGATCCCTGGGGAAGGGAATGGCAACCCACTCCAGTATTCTTGCCTGGAGAATCCCAGGACAGAGGAGCCTGGTGAGCTACAGTCAGGGTGCAGTCCATGGGGTTGTAAAGAGTTGGACGTGACTGAGCAACGAACGCGTTCATTCTTCACTTCGCTGTGACGAAAGAGAACTCCCAGGACAGCCTCTGTCAGCAGACTGACTCTGGTGACACCGCAGTGTGCGCGCCAGGTGGCTCCGCGAGGCGGGCAGGGCACACGGGACGTCTTCCTTTTGCTAGTACTTGCTCGCCTTCCGAGAGAGGGAGTCTCACTTCTTCAGCCCAGACCTACTCAGTAAACGACAGTTGACAAAATCTTTAGAAATATTTAAGGTGGAAAGTGGCTGAGGTGTTTTGTTTTAGCATATGCCTCCTGGCATCCTTTGTTTTTCAAATGAAAGAACCACTGTGCTTATCAATCACTTATGTCTTTGGCGTTATTTTACATGCCTTTTGTTCTAAGTTTTTGACATTTTATGTTCAAGTGATTGAAGAACCTTTCTTGCAAGGCATTTGTCTGCTACCTGGTGGTCAGATAGAAAATTGCACTTTCTTTTTTTATTTTATTTATTTTTAGAAAATTGCACTTTTAAACACTGAAAAATCATGTCTTCTGAACCACATTAGAAAGTATTAATATTATTATTATTTTCTAATAAAATTTTTATTTTCTAATAGAATGAAATATTTCAGGTTGGCATTCAGAAGCCCATTGGCTCTCATCTTATCAGTAGATGGGTCCTGCATTAGGTTAAATCATTGCTGTTGTTCTTGTTGTTTTTAACTTCACTGAGGCTTCAACTATCCCTTTCATTATAATATCCTAACATTTATACAGAGAAATTTTTGTTTCATTTTCATTGTACAGAGCTATCCTCTGGGACATCAGGTTTTAGGGAACCAAAACACGGAAAAGAGAGATGGAGTCATTCTTGGAACCGGGAGGAAGACTGGTGTTTCACAAGATGCTTCTGAATTGCTGGAGTGGTAGGTAAGATCTAGGCTTTTCCCTGGTTCATATTCTTTATAACACACACACACACACACACACACACACACACACACACAGGAACAAAAAGGAAAGGCTTTTCTTGACAGTGAGTATTCACTTTTTATGATTTTCTGTTTTGATATCCAGGCCCAAAGCAGTATGGCAACTGTGCAGTCTATTCCAGCATTCCTAGAATGACAACTGCATCAGCTTCTCCTCTCTAGGTTTTCTCTCCTATAAGTTAAGTCCCGAAATCCCCTAAATCATATGCACACCCTACAGGAGGTAGGCTTACCCTACCCATCTGCAAGTAACTCTGAAAATCTGTAAGCAGAGGCAGGATGACTGTGAAACTAATGAGACTTAAGCTTTGGGCTCCTCATAGCAGCCAGCCCTGAGAGAGGCCCTAGCGAACGTTTTCATACCATCGTGTGTTTCTATATGATTTGCAAAAAATAAGTCTTTTAATGTAAGCTGTTAAAACCATTTTTCACTATGACTGGTCCTTCTTTATATTTCCCCTCCAGTGGCCTTGGACATTTTGAGTTTAGGCCAAGAGTACATTGAGTTATAGATACTCCATTTTATCTGTAATTTATAAAGACAGCTTGGAATGTTTCAATAAAGTGAGAAATTATAAACTCTTGATATGGATATTTATGGATATAATTTTGTCACTTTAAAATGTATTTAATGATGAACTGAGAGGACATTCCAGTTCATATGACTGAAATATGAAAAGAAAAGGTCACAAAAATGATTAAAATCAATACCATTTAATCTGACATTGAAGAGAAAATTATAGCAACAGAAACAATAAAATCAGATCCTATCCAAAAAAGCAATTCATTAAGACTTAAAGATAAGCTTGAATGGAATTAATAAGTAAGCTCTTAGCTTGCTAGATAATCCAATCAAAAGAATGTTTTAATATTTCATATGAACAGAGGGGGGAAAGATTTTTTTTTTTGTAGATTTGATGAGAAACACTGACAGAAGAAGAAAACTTTAAAAGCTTGTAATGCACTACCACTATATTCAGGGGGGACACTGCTATCAAGTGTTTACAGACTGTCGTCCAAAAATGAATCAACTGCCAGGCATTTCTGCAGCAAGGATGAGTTTATTTGTGATCAGCAGAGAATTGCAATTTGGGGTCTGCAACCATGGTGAGCCACATGCAAGTCCCTGAATAGCGAGAGAACACAGAGGGAAAAGTCTGGAGGGCTGTGGCAGAGTCCACAGCTTTTCACTGGCTGAAGCCCTCTGCCAGGAAAGAAGGGGAGTCTTCCCCTCCCAGACGGGCTCTGCTATACTTGCAGGCCATGAGAGCTCCTGATCTGGTTTCCAGACTCTGCATAACTGAGGTTTCTCTTTGTTAATTTTTTATGAATATTGTCAATTCAAATGAACTAATATTAAGATAAATCACTGAGCAAAAACTGTCCTGTGAATTTACGACTTATATATGACAGAAAGTTTTCCAAATTAATCACAGCCCTAAAAAATTAACTTGATGTTCCAAATATGTCATAAAGTTGTAAGAAATTCATCTCAACTTCCAAAAATTAAGAAAAAAAAAACAACAAAGTTTAATCAGCCAAATTTCAAGGAGATGGCCGAAAGATCTTTTTTTCATGGAAAATATTTTTAAATATTTTTAAATCAATGTTGTATCATGAGGCAATTCAAAGAGTAGACAGCAAAAAGAAAAAAGAGAGAGAAAAAGAACAAAAGATCAAGAAAGGGAAAGTTAGGAATTACGTAATGTCTGGATTTTATGGTATTTGTCAGTTGTGAAACTTCATAATTTGTTGTGATTTCTACTCTCACACTAAATAAATATGCTTTTCACATAGTTTTTAAATTACTTTTCTCAACAAGTTTTGTTTTCCAACTCTCCTCAGTATAAGTTTCAGGCCCCTCAAAACCAGCATCTACCCTTATACATACCTTCACTGTAACTGTTACCAAGGATATGTCCCTTCTCAATTCTTCTAAAGCAAGGGCTCTTTCTCTCTCACACACTCAATAGTAATTAATTTCCTCTAAGAAGAAAAGTCCCAGGGGGCTTCCATCACTATTATTAGAGATATGCAAATCAAAACTATGATGAGGTACCACCTCATACTGGTCAGAAGGGCCATCATCAAAAAGTCTACAAATAAATAAATGCTGGAGAGGATATAGAGAAAAGGAAACCCTCCTACACTGTTGATGGGCATGTAAGTTGGTGCAGACACCAAGAGAACAGTATGGAAGTTCTTTTAGAAAACTAAAACTAGAGTTGCCATATGATTCAGCAATCCCATTCCTGGGCATAAACCCCCAAAAGATGAAAACTCTAATATGAAAAAATACGTGCACCCCAATGTTCATAGCAGCACTATAATCAAGATATGGAAGCAGTCTAAATTTCCACCAACAGATAAATATATAAAGAAGATATATAAACATATATATAATGGAATATTACTCAGTCATCAAAAAGAACCAAGCACTGCCATTTGCAGCAACATGGATTATCACACTAAGTCAGACAGACAAATACCATATGATATAATTTATATGTGGAGTCTAAAAAATAATATAAACACATTTATTTACAAAACAGAAACAGGCTCACAGACGTAGAAAACAAACTTACGGTTACCAAAGCGGAATGGGGAGGGGAGGATAAATTGGGAATTTGAGATTAACAGATATATACTAATACACACACACACACACACACACACGTTTGTGTGCTATGCTAAATCACTTCAGTTGTGTCTGACTCTTTGTGACCAGTGGACTATAGCCTGCCAGGTTCCTCAGTCCATGGAATTCTCCAGGCAAAAATCACTGGAATGGGTTGCTGTGCCCTCCTCCAACGGATCTGCCTGACCCCGGGAATGAACCTGAGTCTCTTATGTCTCCTGCACTGGCATTAATGCCACTTGGGAAGCACACACACATACACACACACACACACACACACACACACACACACACACACAAGAGATAACAATAAAGATTCATAAAGGACAGAAAACTGTATTTGATATCTTATAATAATGTATAATGGAAAGGAATCTGAAAAAGATTCTAACAGATCTATAACTGATATCAATTTTGCTGTGCACCTGAAGTACTGTTAAAAAAAACCACAACTATACTTCAATTAAAAAAGGGTTTACAAAAATCCAATTGTTTCAAAAAACTATTTCATTAACATAACAAAAGACACCTTTGTTCTCATCACAGGAAACAGGGTTTTAGGGGCTTTATGTCAGGAAAGGGGTTAAAGACCAAATACAGTCCTAACTGTGTATTCAAGAGAGATTGGTTCCAGGACACCAAGGATACCGAAACCTAAGGATGCTCAAGTCTCACATAAAATGGTGTAGCATTTGCATATAAACTATGTAGTGCATCATTTGATTCACTTTAAACCACCTATATTTTACTTTTAATACCTATTACAATGTAAATGTTATGGAAATAGTTGTAAATAAAACGTAAATGGTATGGAAATAGTTGCAGGTGTGTGGCAAACTTGAAGTTTACTTTTTTTAACTTTACGAACACTTTTTTCCCAATATTTTCTGTCTGAAGTTGCTGAATCCTCGGATGCAGACCTAGAAGATATGGAGGGATAACTGTATTTTTTGTTATAAATAATATAATTCAGGGCTGTGTCACAGGACCCAGAGGGAAGAATCAGGAGATCGGAAATATACAAACTGCAGTGAATATTCAATTTACCAATATACTCAGTTTATGGCACACAATCACACAACCTTGCACAAAGTTAGTCATGCGAAAAAAAAGATAAAACAAGGTTACGAACCACTCTGGAGGGAGACCCAGTGGCGTCTCAGCCTGACAGATGGTCTCCAGCTCAGCAACAGGTCTCACGCTCATCCGGAAGGTGTCTTCTGTACCGACAGTTTCTGGCAGCATTCCTCTGGAACAGCTCTCAACAACTTCACGTCTGCTCAATTCGTTCATGGCCTCATTGTAGGAGTCCGCTGGTAGGGTGAAACAATTATGCCCTCTGGGGTCTTGCCTCAATGAGATCCCCTTCAGTTTCAGTGAAGTCTTTCCACGGACATTATTGGACAAATTTATTATCTAAAACAACACCCTCACTGTCCTATACTGGACGTTTCAAAACAACTAACAATGGCAGTCCACACTGGCCGCTGTGACTCTGTTTTGAATTATTGTTGTACTCAGCTAAAATCCTCTGAGTTTCACACACGATGAGTAGAAATCATAACACAAGGGAAATCACATCATAACAGGCTCCTGTAACCACAGAAAGTGAAAGTTGCTCAGTCGTGTCCGACCTTTGCGACACCTTTGCAGTCCATGGAATACTCCAGGCCAGAATACTGGAGTGGGTAGCCTTTTCCTTCTCCAGGGGATTTTCCCAACCTAGGGATAGAACCCAGGTCTCCCCCATTGTAGGCAGATTCTTTACCAGCTGAGCCAAAAGGGAAGCCAGTAGCCACAGAACCAGCCCCAAACCGCCTTTGTCCTGTTCCTTACAAGATGCTGCGGTGTTTTGCAGAAAAACAACAAAATTGCAAGTCACGCAGCTGGAGCATGCATGGAGGAAAAATTATAATCTTCAACACTGCTGCTGCTGCTAAGTCGCTTCAGTCGTGTCCAACTCTGTGCGACCCCACAGACGGCAGCCTAAACACTACCTGGAACCAAAGTTTTGGGAAACCAAAGGTCCAGAATTTGACTGGAGCCTGAAGAAGTGAATGGTCTGAAACCTCGGAAGATTGTGTGCTGAAGCCTCTTTGCTGTGTTGTCGTTAGTCAATAACGGCCAAATCCCAAAGCCCTCCAGTGGGAACCTGCCCGCCGGGGCTTCTACATACTAGCCCCGCCCTCCAGTTCATAATATGCTTGACCTCATCCCAGACTGGGAAGACATCTCCTTGCAGGTGGACCTCTCAAAAACCAGTGCCGTATTACTGGAGTCTGTGAGCCCCTGGCAGTGAACCCTTGGTTCGGTCACACTGTTACCTGATTGATTAAATTTTGAAGCACGTTCTTTGTTAGGACTTTAATCTGAGGTAAACACTCACAAAGGAGAAGGAAATGGCACCCCACTCCAGTACTCTTGCCTGGAAAATGCCATGGACTGAGGAGCCTGGTGGGCTACGGTCCATGGGGTCACAAAGAGTTGGACATGACTGAGCAACTTCACTCACTTCACTCAAGCACTCACAAAGGATTTATTACAAGTTCAAAATTAGAATGTAACAATTATGATAGGGTTATGGATTTATTGAAGAAACTCCTTGTGGGGGTTTCTGTTTCTTTTTTTTTTTTTTCCCCAGCAATGTTTTGATGACTTTCTCCCTTGCAGTCCTTATTGGCAATATCATGGACAGAATCCAGTTTTCTGGTAGCTTATTTTATTGAAATTAAATCTGATTTTATTTAAACTTGCAGTCTTTATGCTTGATACACAATTCTACAGAGTGTACATAAGCTGATGTTCAAAGTGTGGTTGATAGATTCTTTCTGGCCCATGAGGTTTGCTCCTGGTCAGAGGCAAATGCAGTGAGAATAAGCACTTAGCAGCTTGTAAGGTTACCTGACAGGGCTTCCCCAGCGGCTCAGTAGTAAAGAATCTGCCTGCAATGCAGGAGCTGCTGGAGACTCGGGTTGGATCCCTGGGTCGGAAGATCCCCTGGAGAAGGAAATGGCAACCCACTCCAGTATTCCTGTCTGGTGAATCCTATGTACAGAGGATGCACCTGGTGGGCTACAGTTCAGAGGGCCTTGAAGAGTTGGACAGGACTGAAGCGACTTAGCACGCATGCACACAGTGACCTGATGTTGATGCAACATCCAAGCCCCTCCTCTAAGTTCCACACTTCATCACATGGACAGAGTGACACTTCTGAGGCCCTCATCTGTGAACCCTGAGGGTCAAAGGGAACTGGGAGGAAGTGGACATTTGTCCGCACCTTCTTCTCAGGTACCACATTCCCTGCAAATCCTGCTGGCACAAACCTCGCATGGGGCCCCACAATCTTCAGTCTCTTTGTTTATGTATGTCCACACTCCTCAAGGAACCTGTCTCAAAATTCTCCCAAGAACGCTCTCACGGCACTCAACTGCAGAAGCGATGGCAACATTGGAGAATGAGAGATCTCTGCAGTCTTCCAGCTGGGGAGTGAGTTCACCTCTACTCTCTATGAGAGATTGTCCTGAAGCTCCCCTCTCTGACGTGGCCTGGCCTGGTTAAGAATGGAGGTGGAGACTGAAAGCTTCCTCTCCCCAAACTGCGTTTCCTGCATCTCTCCTCCCCTCTCCCCCTGTTTGGTGGGACCTAGGGGTTGAAGTAAGCTGGGCTGGTTCCACTGCCTCTTAGAAAGTCTAAGCTTTTCTTTAGATTATGGCAATGTATGGTAATTTCTGTTCAGCTTTGGACTTTAGCCATAATTCTAGCCAATAGGAAACCAAATTCTCTCAACATCCTATTATATCTGCCTTAGTAGATTGCATTCTGTTGGAGAAGAAAAGGTTGAAACCACCTGTGATGATTAATTTTATGTGCCAACTTGACTGGACTAAGTAGTTCCCAGAGACCTGCTAAAATGTTTCCTGGTGTGTCTGTGAGGGTGTTTCTGGAAGAGGTTAGCACTGGAATCAGTAAACCAAGCAATTATCACTCTCACCTGTGCAGGTGGGTAGTCATCCAATCCATCACGGGCCAGAGTAGAACAAAAAGGCAGAGGAAGGGTGAACTTGCTCTCCGCTTGAATTGGGACATCTGTCTTCTCTTGGCGTCCAACATAGGTGCTCCTGGTTCTCCAGTTTACAGACGGCCAGGCTTGAAACTTCACAGACTCCATAGTCACAGGAGCCAATTTGTATAAGTCTCCTCTTATATCCATCTATATTATTGGTTCTGTTTCTCTGGAGAACCCTGACTGATACATGATCCTGTTTGCTGTTGCTTTCTACACAGGCAGCTGGGAACCCAAGCAGCAGCTATGCACAGTAGTCTGACTTCTGATGAGGGACAACAATCCAGAGTCCAGAAAATTCCTGACCTTTACTCACTGCTTCCTTTTCTAATAAGGAAGCCACATCTAGACTTCCATATGCAGGCAGTCTATTTCTCTGAAAGACTTTGCAAAGATTAAAATGTGCAAATATCCATGAAGCTCTTAGAACAGTACTTGGAGCATGGTAAGCACTTAATAAATGTTACCTGTTAACGCTGTTAACTTTGTCTACTGAGGATGCGTTTCCAAGCATCTTACTTCAGTGAAAGGGTACTCGTGGATTGACTACAAAAATGGCTGTTTTCTGTCCCTTTGTGTATGCATGCCCTTTGCAATGAACTTTCTTTTCAAAAGATAGAATCCACCCCTAATCCTTGAACGTGGGATGGCCTTGTGACTTGCTTTTGTCAGAAGAATATAGTGGAGGTGACATTGTGTCAGTCTGACTTCTAACTCTCAATAAAAGGCTTTGTGGACTTTTGCTTTTCATTTTTTAAAAATTTATTTTAATTGGAGGTGAATTACTTTACGATATTGTGGTGGGTTTTGCCTACATTCACATGAACCAGCCAGGGGTGTGCATGTGTTCCCCATCCTGAACCCTCTTCCAACCTAGGTGGGTAGTCATCCAATCCATCACGGGCCAGAGTAGAACAAAAAGGCAGAGGAAGGGTGAACTTGCTCTCCGCTTGAATTGGGACATCTGTCTTCTCTTGGCGTCCAACATAGGTGCTCCTGGTTCTCCAGTTTACAGACGGCCAGGCTTGAAACTTCACAGACTCCATAGTCACAGGAGCCAATTTGTATAAGTCTCCTCTTATATCCATCTATATTATTGGTTCTGTTTCTCTGGAGAACCCTGACTGATACATGATCCTGTTTGCTGTTGCTTTCTACACAGGCAGCTGGGAACCCAAGCAGCAGCTATGCACAGTAGTCTGACTTCTGATGAGGGACAACAATCCAGAGTCCAGAAAATTCCTGACCTTTACTCACTGCTTCCTTTTCTAATAAGGAAGCCACATCTAGACTTCCATATGCAGGCAGTCTATTTCTCTGAAAGACTTTGCAAAGATTAAAATGTGCAAATATCCATGAAGCTCTTAGAACAGTACTTGGAGCATGGTAAGCACTTAATAAATGTTACCTGTTAACGCTGTTAACTTTGTCTACTGAGGATGCGTTTCCAAGCATCTTACTTCAGTGAAAGGGTACTCGTGGATTGACTACAAAAATGGCTGTTTTCTGTCCCTTTGTGTATGCATGCCCTTTGCAATGAACTTTTCTTTTCAAAAGATAGAATCCACCCCTAATCCTTGAACGTGGGATGGCCTTGTGACTTGCTTTTGTCAGAAGAATATAGTGGAGGTGACATTGTGTCAGTCTGACTTCTAACTCTCAATAAAAGGCTTTGTGGACTTTTGCTTTTCATTTTTTAAAAATTTATTTTAATTGGAGGTGAATTACTTTACGATATTGTGGTGGTTTTTGCCTACATTCACATGAACCAGCCAGGGGTGTGCATGTGTTCCCCATCCTGAACCCTCTTCCAACCTCCCTGCTGTCTCTTGATCTCTTTTCCCTTGCCAAGCCCAGACCATCCTGCTGGAGGATCAGACACATGTGCAGGACTGCTGAGGCACTTCATTTGGGAGTCAACCAACCTAGAACCTACTGAGCCGATGGGCAACTGATTACGGACACTCGGAGAATCGCAGCCAAACCTACAAGGAGGTCCTGTCAGAACTCAGCGTAAGCTGGTGGGCTTCAGAATTAAAACTGATGCATGATTCTTGTTTTAATCCAAGATTGGAGATAGTGCTCCGCCTCCAATCAATGTCTGTCTCAAAGCTATTCCAGACTCCTTCCATACCTCTCAAATCCTACTCAGATTTTACCATCCATTTAAATTGGTATCTAAGAAGGTTCTTCAAATTCACTGGGTATTGTGTTATCTCACCTGTAGGTGAACCCCCTTTTTGATCTCTGCGTTACTTTGTGGTTCTTTTCCTAACTTGTCTTGAATAGAACTGTTAGTATGCTTCTCTTCCTGGATTTCCTGCAGCTAACAAATGATACCCAGTAGGCGTGTGGGTATGACCTAGGCTAGCCAGTCATGCCACCTGTTTCCTATAGTGCCTCAGGAGGTAAGCACCAGAGCCAAGCACAGCCATTCAGCACCTGCCTACATGATACAGACTGTAAGAATAAGAATCCAGTTTCCTTTTTAGATTAAGAGCTATAAGGACCTATGCTGGATGGTGCAAAGACTAAGGGAGGAACAGACAAGGAAGAGAAACCAAGTTGCAAGGAGAACAGGGGTCACAAACAAAAAGAGGAGGGACAAGCAGAGCTTAGGAAAAGAGCGGAGGTGAGAATTCTGTCAACAGTGAGATCTCAGACCTGACCTGCTTTGCCAGTAGTGAATTCGTTTTTCATTCAAGCTCTACTGAATCTTGTTTTGTTTACTTGCAATGAAACAGAATCCTCCCAATCAACCTGTGAATTGAAAAGGTTAATAGGAATCATCATCCTAGGGCTTTAGCATTTCCAAGTAGGTTGACAACATCTTGTGTTGTCTAAATTGGGGCACTTCTGAGTTAAAGGGGGTGCTATTAGTAATTATTTTGAGAAGACAGATGTTAGCTGAGACTGTCCCTAGATTTCCTAGGGGGAAAAAAAATAAGCCTGGGTCTGCAAAGCTAAGGACCAGATGCTGGAAAAGTGTTATCAAAAATTCAGGTATAGACCTGGCAAGGGTCACCTTCTGAATCAGCCATTAGCCTCTCACTCTTACAGCACTTTTATATACAATACAGTTAATGAAAAAAGCCCATAGGAAGCAAGATTTACTGGACAGGTAGCAATTAAACTCTTTGAAATTTAAAATTGTATTCATGTAGCATATTTCTTGAAGTTCTGTTTGTAATCATTCTAACACAAAGAAAGGACAAAAAAAAAAAAAAAAAAGTGCAGTTCTTAGTCCAAGTGTGGGAATTTTCCTTTTGGATACTGTGGGTTTTCCTTTGGGGTTGGGAGGGAGAGATTAAATAAATATCATATTTAAATATTGAACATATTGTTATATAAATGTCACACACAGATAAAATTTTGTGCTTGCCACACCAAAAAAAAATAAAAAAAACTACAATATGTGACTAACACTAGTGAAATGTTATGATTTTGATTAACTTTTATTTTTCAGGGTAAGCTAAATCAGTTGAGACAATAGTAATTATTTTCCCAAACCCCCATTCCATATGTAGTGATTTGGGGGAGTTTGGAGGTGGGGAAGGACTAATGAAAAGTAGGTGGTTCTGTGTTCCTTTGGAGAGCAGCCGTGGAGAAGATCATTAATATAGGGCTAGGGCACCCCACTCCAGTACTCTTGTCTGGAAAATCCATGGACAGAGGAGCCTGGTGGGCTGCAGTCCATGGGGTCGCTGAGAGTTGGACACGACTGAGCAACTTCACTTTCACTTTTCTCTTTCATGCACTGGAGAAGGAAATGGCAACCCACTCCAGTGTTCTTGCCTGGAGAATCCCAGGAACGGCGGAGCCTGGTGGGCTGCAGCCTATGGGGTAGCACAGAGTCAGACATGACTGAAGTGACTTAGCAGCAGCAGCAGCAGCAGCAGAGTCGTTAGAAGTGGTACTATGGTGCCCATCTGGTTTGGCTGTTGACTTGAAACCCAGTTTTACCCTTCATCGTTTCTCCCACGGAGTAAGCAGCCAAACATGTGGGGATAAACCAGCAATAAAACATTGTGATTGTGTGCGTGCAGAGGCAGTGGTGGTGCTGATGGTCATCTACACTGTTTGCATCAACCTCCAGGTTCAGGGTTTTTGCCAGTGAGTTGGTTGTTTGCATCAGGTGGCCAGCAGGTAAAGCTTCAGCACCAGTCCTTCCAATGAACACTCAGGGTTGATTTCCTTTAGAATTGCTGGTTTGATCCCTTTGCAGTCCAGGGGACTCTCAGGAGTCCTCTCCAGCACCACAATTTAAAAGCATCAATTCTCCAGTACTCAATCTTCTTTATGGTCCAACTCTCACATCTATGCATGCTACTGTGAAAACCATAGCTTTGACCATACAGACCTTTAGCGATGGTTGGCAAAGTGATGTCTCTGCTTTTATATTTATGTTCTATTTTTAAAAAATGTTTCTCAATAATTAAGGCTTTTTTCTCTTTAAAAGTTCTGGTGTTCTCAGTTCACATGTACTTCATGAGTGAGCTACTGAGAACTGAGATAAGCCCCCAAATAATCTGGAAGCCACTCTGTGAAGCTGACAAGTGAAAAGTAATTTCTTTTATGAAATACTAAGCACCCGTGCCATATGTAATTATTCATTTCAGGGGAAATCAAGATGATAAAGACACAAATGGATATATTTCCCAACTAGATAGCACTTTTACCCATTCTCTGTCTTGCACCATGGGGCTTCCCTCATAGCTCAGTTGGTAAAGTATCCAATAAGCCCCCAAATAATCTGGAAGCCACTCTGTGAGGCTGACAAGTGAAAAGTAATTTCTTTTATGAAATACTAAGCACCCGTGCCATATGTAATTATTCATTTCAGGGGAAATCAAGATGATAAAGACACAAATGGATATATTTCCCAACTAGATAGCACTTTTACCCATTCTCTGTCTTGCACCATGGGGCTTCCCTCATAGCTCAGTTGGTAAAGTATCCACCTGCAATGCTGCTGCTGCTGCTAAGTTGCTTTAGTCATGTCCAACTCTGTGTGACCCCAAAGACAGCAGCCCACCAGGCTCCCCCATCCCTGGGATTCTCCAGGCAAGAACACTGGAGTGGGTTGCCATTTCCTTCTCCAATGCATGAAAGAGAAAAGTGAAAGTGAAGTTGCTCAGTGGTGTCCGACCCTTCGGGCCTCATGGACTGCAGCCCATCAGTCCCCTGCATCCAAATGCAGGAGACCTCAATTCGATTCACGGGTGGGGAAGATCCCCTGGAGAAGGGAATGGCTACCCACTTCAGTATTCTTGGGCTTCCCTTGTGGCTCAGCTGGTAAAGAATCCGCCTGCAATGCGGGAGACCTGGGTTCAATCCCTGGGTTGGGAAGACCCCCTAGAGAAGGGAAAGGCGTACCCACTTCAGTATTCTGGCCTGGAGAATTATTGCTAAGAGTCAAACATGACTGAGCAACTTAAAAAAAAAAACAAAAAAAGTTAGCATAATGCTTCCTTAGTGGCTCAGTGGTAAAGAATCAGCGTGCCAATGTAGGAGACATGGCTTTGACCCCTGACCCAGGAAGTCCCCTGAAGAAGGAAATGGCAATCCACTCCAATACTCTTGCCTGGAGAACACTGTGAAGCCTGCTATGCTACAGTCCATGGGGTTGAAGGAAGTCAGATATGCCTTAGCAACTGAACAAATGTTAGCATCTTAGCCTAACCCTGCACATTCTCTCGTTCTCTCTCTCTCTCTCTCACACACACATACACACATATACAACCATCACCACCACCATCACCACAAGCAAATATTTTGAAAATTTTAGGTCACAATCTAATATAGCCCTGTATCTTCACCACAGAACACTGGTAGTCTCTCATTGTATTTAATTTCATCTTGAAGAAAAACTTGCAATATTTTTCAGTGTCATAGAATCCCATGATGGTATTTCATAGACCATGTTCCAGATTTCCATACCATCACATTTCATGTTCTATGTTTTGCCTTTGTGAGGGGAGGACACGATAAAGTTCTTTTCCATCATCATGTTAGTATTTTGGTTTAAAGAGTCTTGAGTAGAAATCTTACTTTTTTTTTTTTTTGAGGAACCTCTTGGAGGATTTTGAGCAAAGGAATAAATGCAGGGGGAGTTATCAAGCATCAAGATATAGAGAAATATATATGGGTATACATGCTAATTGGGAAAACAGTTTAAAGCTCACAAAAATGTGGGTTGCCATTTCCTTCTTCAGGGGATTTTCCCAACCCAGGGATTGAACTCAGGTCTCCCGCACTGTAGGCAGATGCTTTATCATCTGAGCCAGCAGGGAATCCTATTCATAGGAAGGAATATTAAAAAATGTGTGAGAGAAGACAGTTGGAGACTTTTGCAATAAAAATCTAAAGAATCTAAGAATGGATGTGAATGACAAATAAGGAAGATCAGTAAATCTGTACAGAGAATAGCAGTATCTCCAGTAAAAATAAAGGTGTCGAGAGAAGTCAAGTATGGCTTTGGACAAAAGGCTTATGAGTTTCCTTAGTGCTGTATTACATGTGAAATTAAACTATACAAAATTTTAATTATTTAAAGGAGTAATTAGTTGGTAATAGGAAAGAATGAGGAGATAATAAAAAACCTTCATAAGAAGACTCCTTGCTTCCACAAATAGGAACCAGCATTTAAGTTGCATCACATGCTCATTTAACTATGAAGGGCCAGAGAGAGAACAAATTTAAATAATGAATATGATTCCTCTTGTTTGATGACTGAGATGTGAGCTGTGAGTTTACTGTTCCCAAGGGCGTCAGTTCTTGCTCGCCTCTAGAAGTATGGACACTGATCTACATGACTGTGGTAATAATGTGAGCCCAATCTCAATGTCTGCCGTTCACATTGGTTTTAGAACCTAACCCCTGCCTGAGCAGCATGATCTCACAGCGTGATCTGTAAAGGAGAAAGATGACAGACTTAACATCCAAATAATCAGGTGTCTGGAGCACTAAAAAACCCCTCTGTATTCATGCTTTATAAGAATTTAAATTTGATAATGAAGACAGTACTTCCAATCTGGTATCTAGTACTTTTACTTCCCAGCAGCATAATACCATTTGGTCAGGTTGAACCACTGCACAATTTTGCAGCTCTTTCAGAAAAATAACGAAAACAATTAGAAAGACACAATCACATGCAATGGTGAGAAAATAGTATTACTATCGCCCAATCTTTCCCCATCAATATGAAATATCCTTGACTCATCTCCACACTGTGTATTTATTATAAGCCCTATAGCAAGGGATTTTGTTTCTTTCAGGTTTTTTGTAGCACCAAATAGACACAGTGGCTAACAATAAATTCTGAAAAGTCATTGCAGTATTTATCGCATGTCAGAAACTGTCTGAATCTATATGTTTATCCATCTCCCTGGTTTGATATATTCTTCATGAGAGTAAGCTGCAACATAAGATTGAGTTCCCACTCTGTTTCTGCCACTGGTGTGGTTTGCTGATCACACTTTACTAATCTCTTTGTATACTACAATTTCAAAGTACTTTTTATATACAGTGACACGTTTATTTTAATGTAATGGTATCCCCCAAGCCACAGAAAATGCGAAGACACATGAGCTCTTGTGTTACACTGTGTGGGTTCAAATCCCAGTTCCACCTGCTGTATGACCTTGGACAGGTCACATACCTGTGCTTCAGTTTTCTTGTCGATAAAATGGAACCGACTAAGGAGAGTTGTTGAAGCGATTCAGTGATAGAGTCAGAACTTAGTAAGAGCTATGGGTCAGTTATGAGTAGATTATTACCTACCTCACTGGCGTCTAACTATGGTTTTGGATTCCTTGAGCAGCATATTTGTGTGGTATTTTAGAAAAACAAGCTTACATAAATATGTGCAGAGAGCCTTTTATGATTTCCATGACATAAGGGATTTCATTTCTCCTATCAGCTGTGAAGAAGGACCCATGAGACGGTAAACTCTAGTTAACTGCTAAGCAAGTTTTGATTTCCTCACAGCAAACTCCAAGGGGTGGCTAGATCTGTCTTGTTTGCCATTTTACATCCAAAACCTAGCATATAGTAGGTACACAATAAATGTTTGTTAGATGAATAAGCACATGGAAAAGTCTTAATCGCTATGTGATTAATCTTTAGCTCAGATATATTCTAAGGATCAAATAAGAAAGGAAAAGTGATTTTTTTGAAAGCAGGAGATTTAGAGATGGTGTCTCTAATTACAATGAAATGCCTTAAAGTTGTTAATGAACATTGGAGGACATATTATTAATAATATGCTTGATAATTTAAATTTTCTTTTTTAAAATTAAAATATTATATTTTACAAAGTTTATAAATGGAGTTCCATGTATGCATCATAATTCAGGGAGCTTTCATAAATAACAAAAAAGGCAGAGTTTTATTCATTGTAAAAACTCTGAATATGCAAACATGCCTATCTAAGTGTTCTCAAACCCTTGAACCCTTTGAAGTAACTGATTTCAAATTCATATATCTAAAAAGCATGGAGAGTCAAGTCTAGTTCTAATTACGTAGTTCAGAAATTATAATGCCCATCAGTATAAAATAAGTGATTTTTTCAAATTATCAGAAGGTAAAACTCATTTATTTAATTTCCTTCATTTATGTAATTGTTTATTCATTTAATAAGTATTAACTGAGTGCCTCTATTGTGCTGGGCATTTTTCCAGATGCTAGGAGACAGCAGTCCACAAGGCAGTCACAGCCCTTTCTCAGAGATTTTATAATCTAGAGAGAGATAAGATGGGCAAGACTACCCCCATGTTTTGGGAGATTTTCCCTTATGTTGGTCTCCCTGAATCTCTGGAGCATTGATTTCTACTTCATGATGTTATGAAAGCTGGTCTTACTAAAAAGCTGTGTTCATGACAAATCCAAACTAGCCAAAAGATGAGAAATTCAGACATTATTCACACATCCACCAATACCTATAGATGTTAAAAATAATGTAGACAAAATAGCTCAATATCTCAGAGTCCTATAGGCAAAGCTTAGTAAAATGAACTGAGATCAGATCACTTTGATTTGTCACGGTTAAAAACTGCATTTGTAAATTGGTGTAATCCATCTCTAGTGAAGTTCCTCAGAGACAGCCTTGAATTCTTAAAAAGCTCTTGAATGATAGATTTTGCGTTTAGATCTCAGCATTGTCTTAAAAGATAGTGGTAGTTCACAAAACTAGAGAATTCCCCATTGATTACATGATTGAGGAAGCACAAAATCTGTTATTCTTTCCAAAGTCAATTGTAATTTAAGCCCATTATCTCCCTGTGGATGTTCTACTTCAAACAGCAACAGAATCAAAATGTAAATGCCTCAATGAAAAAGGTCTGAGGATTCTTTTAGTGAACTATGCTTTGTGTATTTTGCCTTCAAAAATCATAGCAGGAAAGAGTTTAGAAAAAAATCTGGCTACCAACCAGGTCAAGGGAAAGCAAGAAATTTCACAAGGACCACTGATGAACAGTTACAAAACATTTTCACTCTTTTAATATCTCATTTGTTTATGATATTAAAGTTTGAGCTTCATATAGGAGCAACCTATGTATTTTTATATGAGTTTGGACATCGCAGTGGCTCTAATGTGATCAGTAATAGTAAAAGGCATTAGTCCAAGTCGTAGTAATTTTTTCCTTTCCCCCCTGGCTTCAGTGAACCTTTAGGGAGCCCCAAGGGACCCCTCTAAGTCTTACGGATGGCTACTTTTGATGTAAGCTTCACAGGAAGGCTTACATTTCAACAACTAGATCTTACTAAAGAAAACTGGCCATTTGGCTGGTCATTTGTAAGCAGAACCAATGTGACGTGTAACCTGCCCTGAGATGCCTTAGGTGTGATGGACTACCCCTTCACTTAGATGACTTGGCATACATTTATTAGCACTTAATATTATGCAAATGAAGCATAACATACAAAGACTACTAAAAACACCATTGTAAGCTATCTGCTCATTTGACAGTTGCTTCTGTAACACCATGACAATATTTATGCTGATGTGAAAACACATGACAATATTAACCAACCACTTACAGCTAAATGAAAATATACCTTAAGCTCCAAATTTATACAATGTACTGAGATGTGTTGAAATGACCATTTCCTCATTATAAGGGTGCAATGATTTCCCTTTATGAGAGTATGTGGCATAGCCTGAATAACTTCAATATTTTTCTGTTAAATGATAACTAAAATATATGTTTTATTTTTCTTATAAAAATGAGAACAACCTCTTTCAGACTGAATACTACTCACATATTCTCCATTCATTCCCCTTAGTCATGCTTATATCTTTTGTAAACCTATTTTACATAACATTCAGGGTCCTCACCCTTGCCCCCCGCCCCTCCCCCCAGCTCCATTCTCTCAGTAAAAAATGATATGTGTGCAGGGATGGGAATCTGTTACCATGGCAGGACACTGCTGAAATAGCTCACCTCCTGGTTTCCTTACTGTCTGTCCTCTGCTGAGTCATGGACTAGGAAGAATAGGAGAATCTGATACTGACTGTAATGATAACCTGAAAGGGCAAAATGAAATGTGTGTGGTGGTTCCAACTGGTTTTATTTTCAAGAAAACAGTTCCTGAACTGACCTGCTTAAATTTCTAATTGGGGGGACTATCTGAAGTGTGAAAAAATTAATTGTCTCTTGGGGAGCCAATGGCTGCAAAGGGAATATTCAAATATTTCCCTCAGTTTTAATAATCTCTCCAAAATGTTTCAACTGGACATTTATTCTTTCTTCAGGTATATGTGTGTGGCTAAGGTATTTAAGTGCCCAAATAATTACTGCTTCCTGCTAATGCCATAAAGTAAAATCAGACTTATGTGCCTAGATTCATAAGTTAAAAGTTATGATCCATATAGATGCCTCTAACAGATAATTTTCCAGTATATGATACTTTCTGAAAGAAGATGTCTCACTGTCCATTTACCTACATGAACATGTGTAATGAAGTAGGTATATTTTCACCCTGGAAGCAGCAGTAACTTTTCACTCACAATATTAATATCACTGGTTTCTATATGCCTAATTTGAAAAGGAATTATACTTTTGATCTTATATTGCCCAAAATATCCATTTTATATTTGAGAAAACTGATCTAGATTTTGTATGATGTATTTCTGTAGATATATGCACATCTATAATTTAGTTTTGTAAAGCCCTAGGCTTTAAAATATCAGTGTAGGTAAAAAGAGTTGAGATTTATTCGGTTTATCAGTCAAAAATATAAAGTTAACAAAAAATATTTAAAGAAGGGTTATATATAAATATTATACGAGGATCAGTTCATCCTTGTTTGTATTCTCTTGCCAGATTCATAACACTTGGTAAGAAAAGACCTAATTTTGTAGCAAATATACTCTGATAATATTTACTTTGTGGAATAAATAAACATTATATTCTGTTAGAACTAATAAGAATAGATACAAAACTTAAACAAAAAAAACAAATAGTACTAGAGTTCTCTATCCTTGCTTCTAATGAACTAAAAATTGAGCTGAAATTGCCTCACTATTAATGCGTAATAAAATTCATGGAAATGGAAAATAAAAAGCCAACTGATTCTAGAACCAGACTAGAGTATAAATATACTATAATAACTTGCCATTTTCAGAAGGGAACAGAGGTTGAATTTGCAATTAACTGGAATTCTCATTTGGACAACTCAGCATTACAGATGCGGAACAGGTCTAGGTGAGGGGCAATGTGTAGATTTCTTTTAAGTAGCGACAACCTTGAACTGATGCAGTTTGAACTATAGTCTAATAAGGGATTTGTTAATCTCTGGAAAAGCTATAGACCCAAGATTCACTTAACCCTGGCCTTGGTGATTTATGTGAAAGTCACAGACTTTATTCTTCTTGTACTGTTTCCATCTGCAGACTGGAAAACCTCTCCCTTCACACACTGAGAATTCTCACTGCAGTGAATGGAAGGTCCGTGTGTGGAAAGAGCATGTGAGCGGCGGGGGTTCAGCCCCAGAGAAAGAAGGTGTCGAGTTGTCTTGGTAAAGAATTCATACACCACGTGTTCACAGTTTCTTGACAGGTATAATTAAGTGTTGTCTTTTCCTTTACTATGTGCTGGGATTCTGAAGCACGGTTTCAAATTTGTGACAATCGAGTGTTTGATCAAGGAGCATCAAGGACCTGAAAGGGTGGAGGGAGAGTGAAGAGAAATCAGTGATTAGTATTCATTTGTCAACTACAATATGCTAAAAATATCAAAGGAGCACCTGCTTTATGAGAACAGCGAGGATTATTTTAGGTGCTATCATTCATGCAGTCTTCCACAGGCAAAAAAAAAAAATTGATGTTTGCAAAGGAAGTAATTATCAAATGAGGATGGGAAAGACACAGCTATTCCTTAAGATTAAATTTTTTAAAAATCAGTTTGGAAACATCTCAAAAGTAAAACATTTTTTCCTCTCAATTCCAGATGACTCTGTTTTCCTCACGAAGGCAAAGGAGAGAGAAGCGTCACATGCTGTGGCTCTGAGTGGCGCCCTGCTGAGGTCTGGGCAAGCACGCCTCTCTCTGACAGGCCATCCGACCTTCTGTGGTGCCGCCAGAGGCCTGCCCGCTGCTTCTCCCCCAGGTCAGCCTGACACAGAGCAGAGCGGGGCAGGCAGATGCCCCAGGTGCTCAGACCCGGGGGAGCAGCTTCCCCAGCACTCCCCGAGACCTGTCACTTTCCCATCGTCACGGGGTCATTTCTTTCAGAAACAACAGTGGTGTCAATTTTTGTTTCTAAAGCTGTGGATATTTTTATTTCAATGAATGTAGAACACCATATTAAAACAAAAAATTAAGGAACTGGTTGCGTTGATGTGAAAGTGTGCGCTAGGTGCAGCTTTGCAATCTGCCTCCTCTGCATCAGTGCTGTCCAGCTCAAAGCCTGCTAGAGAAATGCCCCAAAGCACCTGGGCCTACAGAGTGGAACTCAAAGTCGAGCATGAGGCCCCTGTACTTCTGCAGGAATCACTTAACAAGATATTGCATTAAAATATCTGCCATTAACATTATGACTATCATACCAACACTACTACTGTTACTACTGAGTGCTCATCAGCTGCCACGTATTTTAAGTTTTGCATATTTTTTCTTATTTAATTTCCATAAGAGGCCATTTTAATGAATCTTACATTAAATAACTTCCTCCGAGTCCCTTAGCTTCCAAGTGACAGAGCTACCAAATGGTTGCGTTTTAATTACTTATCGTAGAGTTACATGTCCCCCTGAATGGGACTCAGCAGGTGAATTTTAGTAAGAGGCTTGGGTCTCTTCATCTACCCAGAGGGGAAGCAGGCCCATGGGATATGCCAGCAGCTGAGAGAACACTGGGTCTCCGAAGGGTGCGTCACTGAAATACCCACTGGGAAGAATCACCTGCACAAAATGTTCTCTATTTCCCTCATTCCCCTGATTTATAATTGAACAGATTAATAATTCTTAAAAAAAAATAAGCCTTTCCCACACAACTTAAATTTTAATGATCAAATTGCTTTCCAATTTTTGAATGAGCCATTATAGTAAGCAGAATAATGACCTCTGAAATATGTCGATGTTCAAATCCCCAGAACTTGTCCGTGTGTTAAGATTCCATGGTAGAGGGAAATTAAAGTTGTAGATGGAAGTAAGGTTGCTAGACAGTTGGTGTTAAAATAGGGAGTGTGTCCTGAACTGTCCAGGTGGGTCCATACCTTGTAATTAGAAGTGGAAGAAAGAGAGAAGAAAGAGTCAGGGAAGGGGAGGTGATGGAGGAAGCAGAGGCGAGAGTGGGGGCAGTGTGAGGACTCTCCTGTCACTGCTGGTTTGGAGGATGGGAAATGGAACCAGGAGGTAGAGTGCAGGCAGCCCCTAGAAACTGGAAAAGGCAAGGAAATGCATCTTCCCTGGAGTCTCTGAAAGCCCAGTGAGACTGTGCTGGGCTTCTGTCTTATAAACTGCCAGAAAACGATTTGTATTCTTTAAAGCCAGTGGTCCCCACCATTTTTGGCACTGGGAACCAGTTTCACGGGAGACAGCTTTTCCACACACGAGGGTGGGGAGAGGTTCAGGTGGTGATGTGAGTGATGAGGAGCTAAGGGAGTAGCAGATGAAGCTTCCCTCACTCACCTCACTGCTTACCTCCTGCTGGGTGGCCCGGTTCCTAACAGGCCATGGACCGGTACTGCTCCACAGCCCAGGGGTTGGGGACCCCTGTTTTAAGCCATTAAATGTGTAGTAATTTGAGGGGCAGCAATAGGAAACTAACAGACCTGTGATGATGAAGTACTTCGAGGCATAAGGCACTGTTTTAGAGGCAATTGGTGAGGGTTAACGCCAGCTTGGAGCAGTGGGAGACTGAATTCCTGGAAAGCCCATGCAAAGGTGCCTATGATGAGGGATGGGACACGTAAGGGGAGGTGCCACGGAACAAGGAGGCAGAGCAGCACAGCTGTGAAAAGAAAGAGGCTTTGTAGCCCATGTCTCTGAACTTGAACCACGCTGACTTCCTAGCTGTGAAATCAGTAGACTTAAAATAGGGAGAGTGTCCTGAACTGTCCTGGTGGGTCCATACCTTGTAATTACAAGTGGAAAAAAGAGAGAAGAAAGGGTCAGGGAAAACCCTACATGACTCAGTTTCCTTCTTTAAAATGAGATTTAAAATAGTACCTAATACTCAAAGGATTATTGTAAGGGTTAAGCAATCTTATATATATGAAACATTCAGAAAAGTTCTTGGTGTACCCTGATTCCTTAACAAATTTTATCCAGCATTATGATTATTTTCTGGTTCAGCTCTCTGCTTGATGAGTCTGGGTTCCTTAAATCCAGTTTTTATCAGAGTCATCCATTGGGACCTCTCAAGAAGTGGGCTGGCAGTTCTGGGAGTGGTTCCCAGGATGGGACCGCAAAACCCGTGAGAGCACAAAGCCCGCGACTGTGGCAGAGGAAGGTGCAGAACAGGATGTGGTGGATGCAGTAAGGGGAGCGGGGGCCTGAAGAGCAGGAGGGCAAAGAGTCAGGTTGCTGCCGAAGATCAGCTGCTGTGTGTTAATAGATTTGCTAAGAGGCAGCCTGTATTTGAATGTAAATGAACTCTTGATCTGCCAACAGAAGGTCAGAGAAATTAAACAAGCTTTTGGTCTTGACTTCCTCAGAATGCTGACATCTCAAAAAGAATTTCTCTGTTCTTCTCACTTTTATCCTTTGGAAATCTGGCAATCTGAGTGAAACATGGATTTATATAGATTCACACTTTTAAAAATAAGATGCTTATGAGATGGAAAGCAAAATAGGTGAAGGGGATTAACAGGTACAAACTTCCAGTTATAAAATAAATAAATCATAGGATATAATGTACAGCATAGGAAACATAGTCAATAGTACTATAATAACTTGGTATGGTGATGGGTGGTAACTAGACTTATTGTGATGATCAATTTGTCACGTATTATAAATGTTAAATCACTATGTTGTTTGCTTGAAACTAATAATCAAAGTCAACTACACTTCAATTTAAAAAAATTAATGCTTAAAGAAATATAATACTGTTTCTCAAAAAAGTGGTTATAGTATTTTTTTTAAAATCCTATATTCATTGGTTTCTATAATTATAAAGTGATCATACTTAATACATTTTAGAAAATGTAATCTATTCTTCCAGATAAACAAAGATGGAAGTTAAGGAAAAGACAACTGAAATGTACTTCAGGGGAATTCAAAATTAAAAGGTATCATTGTGTCATT
>SJYC01125775.1:0-14510 GCA_006408675.1 Madoqua kirkii
AAACTGTGGCAAATTCTGAAAGAGATGGGCATACCAGACCATCTGACCTGCCTCTTGAGAAACCTGTATGCAGGTCAAGAAGCAACAGTTAGAACTGGACATGGAACAACAGACTGGTTCCAAATAGGAAAAGGAGTATGTCAAGGCTGTATATTGTCATCCTGCTTATTTAACTTCTATGCAGAGTACATCATGAGAAATGCTGGGCTGGAAGAAACACAAGCTGGAACCAAGATTGTTGGGAGAAATATCAATAACCTCAGATATGCAGATGACACCACCCTTATGGCAGAAAGTGAAGAGGAGCTAAAAAGCCTCTTGATGAGAGTGAAAGAGGAGAGTGAAAAAGTTGACTTAAAGCTCAACATTCAGAAAATGAAGATCATGGCATCCAGTCCCATCACGTCATGGGGAACAGATGGGGAAACGGTGGAAACAGTGTCAGACTTTATTTTGGGGGGCTCCAAAATCACTGCAGATGGTGACTTCAGCCATGAAATTAAAAGACGCTTACTCCTTTGAAGAAAACTTATGACCAGCCTAGATAGCATATTCAAAAGCAGAGACATTACTTTGCTGACTAAGGTCTGTCTAGTCAAGGCTATGTTTTTCCTTTCATTATGTATGGATGTGAGAGTTGGACTGTGAAGAAGGCTGAGCGCGGAAGAATTAATGCTTTTGAACTGTGGTGTTGGAGAAGACTCTTGAGAGTCCCTTGGAGTACAAGGAGATCCAACCAATCTATTCTGAAGGAGATCAGCCCTGGGATTTCTTTGGAAGGAATGATGCTAAAGCTGAAACTCCAATACTTTGGTCACCTCATGCGAAGAGTTGACTCATTGGAGAAGACTCTGATGCTGGGAGGGATTGGGGGCAGGAGGAGAAGGGCACAATCGAGGATGAGATGGCTGGATGGCATCACGGACTCGATGGACATGAGTCTGAGTGAACTCTGGGAGATGGTGATGAACAGGGAGGCCAGGCGTGCTGAGATTCATGGGGTCGCAAAGAGTCGGACACGACTGAGCGACTGAACTGAACTGAACTGAAGTAAGGCATTTTGTTCATAAAATTACTTGAATTTCACTGGCCTCTCACTGCATGTGGAATTAACTCTAATATCCTTAATATGAAGTGAGAGTGAAAGCTGCACAGTTGTGTCTGACTTTTTGGGACCCCCTGGACTGCAGCCTACAAGATTCCTCTCTCCATGAATTCTCCAGGGAAGAATACTGGATTGGGTAGCCTGTTCCCTTCTCCAGGGGATCTTCCCAATTCAGGGATCAAACCCAGGTCTCCCACATTCTTTACTGTCTCAGCCACCAGAGAAGCCAAGAATATTGGAGTCAGTAGCCTATCCCTTCTCCAGCAGATGTTCCCAACCCAGGTATCAAACCAGTTCTCCTGCATTGCAGTTCCCAGGGGAGCTCCACAACATATAAGGCATTCTTATAAACATCTCTCATCATTATTACTCTTCTATAAACCAACCCAATTAGACTTCAGTTCCTAAAGAATGCCATACCCACTTTGCCTTCCTCCAAGTATCAATATTTCCACATGAAGTTCATTTTGCATACAACATTCTATGCCATCTTCTCCTTCCTTCAATGTATAAAAATCACATCTTCAAGAGCTCATCCTAACACGCTGACTAATCTAGGTTGACTAGTTTAACGTTCATGAAAATATCTTGCATTAGAATATGTCAAGACTGAAGATGAAACCGAATGTGCTGAGACTAGCCTCTTGGAAAAATAAAAATGGTCAAGTCTGCTGACCTCCAAACTGTTGGTTATATTAGCAATAAATATACTTATCGCTTAAGCTAGAGATTGACAAACTACAGCCCTTGGGCAAATCTAGCCAGCTGCCCATTTAAAAAAATTAAGTTTTGTTGGAATTTAGCTATGCCATTCATTTAGTATTATCTATGGCTGCTTTCATGCTAAAAGGGCAGAGTTTAGTAGCTGCAACAGAGACATAAGGCCCAGGAAGCCTAAGTTATTTACTATCAGCTCTGCAAAAAAGCTTCCCTGCCTTTGGTTTAAGCTATATTTAGTTAGGTTTTGTTACTCGTAGCCAGAAGTATCCTAACCCATATGAGTTAGTTTCCTTTTGAAACATTCATCTGACTTCACTGCAATAATTTATCTATCTTCCTTTCTATATATGCTTATTTTGCCACTTGCATGAAATCTCTCAGTAGGATTGGGCAGCCATTATGTACCAGTTATTTAACATATACATGACAAATAGAAGGCATTCAAATATTGTTGACAGAACAAGTGAACAAATGAATGAGTGTATCTGATCAATAACCAATAAATATTTATTAACAACTATGTACATTAGGTATTCTGAGACAAAAGACCATACAACAGCATGCTCTGTCCTAAATGGCTTAAAAATCAGACTTCCCTGCTGGTCCAGCAGTTCAGACTCTGCATTTCTAATGCAGGGGGCGTGAGTTTGATCCCTACTCAGGGAACTAAGATCCCACACACAGCACACTGCAGCCAAAACACTAATAAAATAAAATAAAATTGTCTATTTAAAAGAGAAAGAAAAATCACGTTTAAGAAATAAACATGAAAGCTGTAGAAAACAAATATATAAGTTACTTCTGAAGCAAAACAGGGGGCATTGTCATATATAAGTATTACCATACTGAATGTATATATCAATGAGAGCCCCACTAAATCCTGATTTTAGATCATACCAAAGGGTATGAATTTGTGTGTACTTAGCACTAACTAGAAGGAAGGGCATACTGCCATAATACCACTCTGTCCTATGGGCCACTAAAACCATGAAGGTGGCTGAATCAGGCCATTCTCTGCTCTCTGGCATCCATACTCAGGGCCCTTCGACTGACACCTCAGGTTTTGACCCTGTTCCTTACCTTTGTTGAGACTTAAGAAATAATGACAAATATGATATTATCTTATAAACCTGTCATCCAAGAATGAGTCCTTTGAACACAACAAGCTCTGAGTGATCAAAGAATCCAACCTGTACAGCTGGCCCAGACCGTCAGATTACTGTCACCATATGAGACCCTTTCCTGAAACTACCCAACCTCCTTATTTATTCATGCTCTTGTTTCTCTTATCTTTAAAATGCCCCATATAATACTTTATGTAATATCAACTTTATTCTAAAAATGTGAAACTTGGTGAAGTAGAAAGCAAAGATTTAATAACCAGTAAAAATCATAGTCATATCACATAATCATAGTCACGTAATAGCTAAAGCATAAACCAAAATGAGGAGGGGAAAAAAGGAACAAGGCATTTCCTTGACTGACATAATTTATTTGTCTTCTTAGTCCATGTTTCCAGTCTTAGAAACTTACTCTATATGCTGTCTTCTAATCTATCATTCTCTGACTTTTGCCTCTTATCAATATATTTCCCCCATACCCTCTCTGATCCTCATTTCATTCTAACTCTGGCTAAGTTAGCCTCCCTATCTTTAAAGCCAGATATCCAACCCTGCTGCTGCTGCTGCTAAGTCACTTCAGTCGTGTCCAACTCTGTGCGACCCCATAGATGGCAGCCCACCAGGCTCCCCCATTCCTGGAATCCCCCAGGCAAGAACACTGGAGTGGGTTGCCATTTCCTTCTCCAATGCATGAAAGTGAAAAGTGAAAGTGAAGTCACTCAATCGTGTCTGACTCTTAGCGACTCCATGGACTGCAGCCTCCCAGGCTCCTCCATCCATGGGATTTTCCAGGCAAGAGTACTGGAGTGGGTTGCCATTGCCTTCTCCATCCAACCCTACCTCCTCCAATATTCAACAATCCTTAAAACTAGAAAAGACAGAACTCAGGATTTTATAGGGCAGTGACTGTTCAATGTGCATTAATGGCTGCAGGGTGATCAGGGAAAAGAAAGTCACATAATAATGTAACACGTTCCCTAAAACCACCACAAATGGATTATTTCAAAGAATATATAAAAGCCAATAATCCAGGCAGTTTTACATAGTATCACTGTAAATCTGGATAAAATAAGCATACAGATGACTGAAAAAGAAAGAGATGGGAAGAATTCCATATCCTTCAATAAACTTAATTCTTTACAGAATCAAGTTCTCAAGGAACCATATTGAAGATCTTGGTAAGCTCTTCAATTTAACACTGAAAAGTGACACACTAAAAGACAAAATACTTGTACTAAAGTATTAAAGTAAACATATATAGGATGTTGAAAGAATGACAAAAGAGGACAAATTCTAAGCTTCACAGAATAAAAGACCCCAGTGTCATTTTGGAAAAAAAAATAAGAAGCTGTAATTTAAGCTAATAAAGATTTCATTTCATTTTAACATCTTCTAGTTAAATAAACAGTTTTGAGTGGACTTCAACATCCAAAAATCCAAACAAAACATTCAAACATCCAAACAAAATTAGAACAACTGTTTTAATGAAAACAATCCCAGAAAAAATAAATCCTGGGTCTCATTTGTACATACACTTAACTAATACACACATATATCTTTATATTAATGAAGTCCTCATTCTACATTGAAAGAAGTCTTAGCCAATAGTAAATCATGTAGTTCCCTCCCTTATCTTTTTTCTTGTTCCCTAAGAGTTTTACAATAAGCCAATATACATCTTCAATCATAGTAATCTTCAAATTTTAAGTATCATATTCATGATGAGGAAAATGGAACTTCCCTAACAAATTATGTAAATTTTCCTTTACTGACATAATAAGTTTTGCAAGTACAATTTATTTCTAAGATTTATTTTATAAATATTAAATGAAAACAGGAATAGAAAGGAAATACAGTAAAAGTTTGAGATAAGTATTTTGACTTATCTTTTCTTCTTTTTTCATTATATTCTCCCTTTGTTTCCATCTAAGAAACACATCAGAAGATGAAAATACATTTGATTGCTGCTATGGAATCACTGAGTCACCACAACTTACCCACGTTTGATGTTGTGTAATTCCTTGTCCTTGCCTTTATCCTTTTCCTTTTCTCTTTTCTCCTTATCTCTGCCTTTACGTCGTTCTCTCTCCGAGACCGACTACGTGTTCTTCTGTGACTTGACCTTTCACTGCTTCGACTATGGGAACGAGGCCGAGGTCTTGATCGGGACCTACAGTGAGTAGATTTCATTAAATACATTGAGAATATAATTTGTATTATGAAATAAAAATTTTTTAGCTGTCTGAAAGAAAAGGATTTAGTTTTAATTAAGGATTCAGTTAACTGTGTGAAGTGAGCATCTAAAGATGATTCTTTATGAATAAGTATATGTGAGGGAAACATAGGTGCCAACTTTACAAAAATATAAGGTTTAGTCAAAGAGTGTTTGTTCAGGTGTTCACGGGTCCCTGGTGGCATCATGGATACAAATCCATGCCATACAAAGCCTGCCAACATAGGGGTATGTGTTTGACCCCTGGTCCAGGAAGACCCCACAAGCCTTAGAGCAACTAAGACTGCACTACAACTACTGAGCCCGCACGTTAGAGTCCATGAGCCGCAACTACTGAGCCTGCCCACCTAGAGCCCGTGCTCTGCAACAAAAGAAGCCACTGCAAGGAGAAGTCTGCGTACCACAACTAGACAGCAGCCTCAGCTCTCTGCAACTAAAGAAAAGCCCACACACAACAATGAAGACCCAGTGCAGCCACTAAATAGATAAATAGAAAAAAACAAAAGTGCGCCAGCCTTGTAGTACTACAGCCAGCTTTTAAATTGTTTAGTCAAAAAAGTCTTAAAGTTCAAATGCTGAAATCTCTTCAAGACAAAATAACAAATCTAAATGGATCTAGTCTAATCCCCAAGAATTAGAATCTTCCCCATCCCTACAAACTCTGCTTCGATTAATATATTGATTCAACATAATTTCCTGTATTAGTTACACTAAAACTATTCTTCTATATAATCCAGCTTTTCTTTGCATTAAATGAAGGACAATATTAGGTCGGATATATTATATGCTTTTAAAAATTAAATATTTTTAAATCTTGCCCTATTCAGTTCAGTTCAGTCGCTCAGTCGTGTCCGACTCTGCGACCCCATGAATCACAGCACACCAGGCTTCCCTGTTCATCACCATCTCTCGGAGTTCACTCAGACTCACATAGTACTGACAAAAAAGTATCTAACAGATTGTCAGTTCTACAGACATTATAAAAAACTGTCTAAAGTCACTCAATAGTGACTGAAAGAAGGTATTGACCTATAAAAGGGAAAAAATCTTACTATTTAAACATGTTGCTGATTTATCTAACATAATTTCAAACAATTAGGTTATGGACCAAAAATAATGAGCAATGACAACACTTGGAAAAAAGAAACAACAGTAAAAAACATTGTTATTTTATGAGTTTCTTTTCTGAGGACAAGCCTAAGTCTGCGCCATGCAGGACAGCTAAAACTCCAACAGAGAACTTAAAAATTGGTCTAAAAAACTAGAACAAAGGCTCAGGAAAATCATCACCAATTGAAAATTAAAGGGGAATCTTGGAAAAAAGAGTCAGGAGAGAGCCAAAAATTGTAGCTGTAAATGCTATTTAGACCTCTGGCTGAACCTTAGATCATGCAGGAGGGGCAGACTCCAAACAGCTAAGGAAGAAAGAACTGAACTAAATTTTTAACTGCCCCTAGAGAGACTAAGTCATCTAATACATATTAATGAATTCATTTAATTTTATGTTTTTAAAAAAGGTAAACAAAAAAGGTTATATTCTTCAGAGGAATATAATAGAGTCCATAATATTCAAAACATGACATTCATCATGTCCATGATAAAATTCAAAATTTCTAGATATACAATGAACATGAGAAATGTAACAAAAGATACCAACCCTGATGAGTCACATATTGAATTAGCAGGCAAGGATTTTAAAGTAGTAGGTATAACTATGTTTGTCCTGAATATAAAGCTAAAAAATTTTAGAAGAAAAACAAGAAAGTAAAAAAATTCTGTAATTGAAACAATACAATATATGAAATTAACATTATACTAAAAGAGACCAGAAGCAGACTGGTAACAACACAGGGGGAAAAAAGTTCTGTGTACTGAAAATAAATTGAAATTATCCAATCTGAAGAACTAAGTGGAATCAAAATTGTTAAATGAAAAGAAAAACAGATCTTCTGAAATCCCTGTGACAATATTAAAATGTCTAACATGTTTAGTTAAACTCAGAAGTAGAGAAGTAGAGAAAATAATGAGATAGAAATCAATGTTTTTTTAAAGTGGTAGCCAAAATTTCCCCAGATTCAGTGAATAAAAAATTTACAGGGACTTCCCTGGTGGTTCAGTGGTTAAGAATCCACCCCTGTAATGCAGAGGGTGTGGGTTTAATCCCTGATTAGAGAACTGAGATCCCACATGCCTTGGAGCAACTGAGTCCTGTACCACAACTAAAGAGCCCACGTGCAACAATGAAAGATTCTGTGTGACACAACGAAGATCCTGCCTGCCACAACTAAGATGCAGGCAAATAAATAAATATTTTTTTAACTTACAGTCAAGAAGTTTAATGAACTCCAGAATAAATGTGAAGACCATGACTAGTAATACCATAGTAAAGCTCATGAAAACTACAGATAAAGCAAAATCTTGAAAATAGAGAAAATTTGATACATTACATACAAGAGAACAATAACATGAATTATCACTGGCTTCTCACAGAAACAATTAGATCAGAAGACAGTGGAACAAAATTCTTAACATGGTGAAAAGGGTGGAGGGGAACCAAACTGGAATTTTATACCCAGCAAAAATATCCTTCAAAAAATAAAAGTAAATCAAAGGCATTTTTGAGATAAAGTAAAAGTAAATCATAATCATCAACAGTTAATAATGTACATTACAGTCTGTAGTCAAGTGATTTCTTCAGGCTAAACAATGATAAATGGTGGAAACTTGAGCCTTTAGAAAGGAAATAAAGGCCACTAGAAATGGTAAATCTAAGGGTAAATTAAAAAAGTACTTTCCTAATTTAATTAAAATACATATGTACTTAAAGTAAAAATTACAGTGTTTTACTATAGGGTTTATAATTAAAGTAGATATAATGCATGTAATCTCTAAAGCTAAATAATGGGGCAGGTAAATGAACATATACATTTAGAAAGTTTTTACATTTCACATGAACAGTGAAATATTAACTCTAAGTACACTGAAATGGTAAGAGTATATATGTAATCCTTACACTGACCACTTACAGGAGAGAAAAAGAAAAAGGAGGAGGAAGAGGAATAAAATACAAAGAAGTAAAGCTAAAAACCCAAACAATGAACCAAAAGAGATTTCTTTAAAAATATTCATTAACCCAAAAGGAGGCTGAAAAGGCTCACATGTCTTTCCATAAGACTTTCAAGATTAAGCAATTCCTGGCCAAGAAACAAAAGCAGAGTTGTTCCATTCTCCAAAAGATTTGGATGAAAAGAAGTAATAAATCAAGTATAACTCCAAGACGAGACACTGGAGAAGAATCAAGCTGGGTCTATATGAAATCACACAAGAGATGGCACAAAGTCGCTTACATCCTACCATATCACTCTGAAAGTGTCACTACTATCTGGACAGTCAGATGAGTCTTATTGGGAAAATGACTTTTCTCTTTGTTTCTATAGTTTTGCACTAGCAGGTTGGTTTGGTAATAAACACATGAGACCTTTTGCTTGAGAGGGGAAAAAAAGCCAGTTTGTCCAAATAAATTAAAAAGCAACACACAACTATAAACCATCTACAAGATAATGTACTTTTTTCCATTAAATTTTTTTTATTTTAGAGAATAGTTAATTAACAATGTTATGTTAGTTTCAGGTGTACAGCAAAGTAATTCAGTTGTACATATACATGTATTTTTTTAAAAATGTTTTTTCCATTTAGGTTATCACAGAGTATTGTGTCGAGTTCCCTGTGCTATACAGTAAGTCCTTGATGATCAAGATATGCACTAAATGTAGATAAATCATGTAAACACAGAATACTGGAATGAATATATTAATATCAAATAAACTATCACCCTGCTGCTGCTGCTGCTATCACCCTAGACACTAAGAAACTAACGTATCACCCCAATTAAAAAATGGATTCGTCATGATGATCAACGGTCAATTCATAAGCATAAATCATACAAAATATGTTTATCTGACCACAGCAGAATTAAGTCAGAATTCAGTAACAATGTGTAGGGAAAAAATAAAAAATTTAGAAATGAAATAATGCACTTCTAAATAAATCATGGGTCAAGTAAGAAATCACAAAAAAGAAAAAACAGAAAATATTTTGAACTGAAAGACAATAAAAATACAGCATTTTAGAATCTGTGCAATGAAACTAAAGCAAGGTTTAGAGGAAATTTTATAGCTTTAAATGTTTACAACAGAAAAGAAGAAAAGTCTAAAATCAATTACCTAGGGTTCCAAAAGTAAACTCAAAGTAGGTAGAAAAAGGAAACATTAAAAAGCAAAAAGCAATGGAACAGAACGCAATAAAGAAAATTAACAAAGCCAAACTCTGGTTTCCCAAGAACATCAACAGATTTGGTAAATCCCTAGCTACGCTAATCAAACAAATAAGAAATGAGAAAACACAAATCATAAAAGAGATTTTTAAAAAAGATTGTGGATAAGGAGATCACATGAACTAGTCTTGGGTATTTAGAACATATATAGGGCTTGAAGAAAACTATATGAGTTTCACTTGTAGTAAGTTATGTCCTTTTTCATCCCTAACTGGTTCATTCAGTGAGTAAAGAAAAATATTGCATTATGAGATCACAAATTTTTTTTTTAAGTGATTTTTAAGAAGCGACAATATTTATTGCCAGCAGTAAAGAATCCATCTGCCAATGCAAGAGATTCAGGTTCAGTCTCTGGGTTGGGAAGATCTTCTGAAGAAGGAAATGGCACTCCTCTCCAGTATTCCAGACTGGGAAATCTCACGCACAGAGGAGCCTGGAGGGCTACAGTCTGTGGGGTCCCCAAAGAGTCAGAGCCAACTCAGCAACTAAACAAACAACAAAACAAAGCAATATTTATTGCTAGGAATGTCAATATGGGTTTATTATCCTAATTTATAAAAGGTAAATTTGCATGATTTTCTCTTTGACTACTTCCTCTCTTAATTTTGACATACTCATCTTCCACATAAAATTTTAATTTAGCAACAATTTAACTCCAATACTTTGGCCACCTGATGTGAAGAACTGACTCATATGAAAAGACACTGATGCTGGGAAAGACTGAAGTCACAAGGAGAAGGGGTCAACAGAGGATGAGAGGGTTGGATGGCATCACCGACCAGATGGACATGAGTTTGAGTAAGCTCCAGGAGTTGGCGATAGACAGGGAGGCCTGGGGTGCTGTAGTCCATGGTGTCGCAAAGAGTCAGGCATGACTGAGCGACTGAAGTAAATTGAACTGCCCTACAGACACTTATATATTCATTTCTAGTTAAATATTTTATTACATGTGAATATATAAAAATTTTAACAGATAATTCTAAAATCTTTGAATAATAAAAAAGGAGAAGACCTTTTTTGTGATAACCATGGCAAATACATATATAGTATACACATGCGCGCGCACACACACACATACACACAGAGTATATTATCTTAATTTGGTTTTACATTATAATTCCAGCAATTAGTTTTCACTGAACTAGTGAAATACAGAATAGCAGAAGAGAAATGAGTTAAACATTAGCTTAAACTCTTAACATGCAATGGAACAGAACGCAATAAAGAAAATTAACAAAGCCAAACTCTGGTTTCCCAAGAACATCAACAGATTTGGTAAATCCTTAGCTACGCTAATCAAACAAATAAGAAATGAGAAAACACAAATCATAAAAGAGATTTTTAAAAAAGATTGTGGATAAGGAGATCACATGAACTAGTCTTGGGTATTTAGAACATATATAGGGCTTGAAGAAAACTATATGAGTTTCACTTGTAGTAAGTTATGTCCTTTTTCATCCCTAACTGGTTCATTCAGTGAGTAAAGAAAAATATTGCATTATGAGATCACAAATTTTTTTTTTAAGTGATTTTTAAGAAGCGACAATATTTATTGCCAGCAGTAAAGAATCCATCTGCCAATGCAAGAGATTCAGGTTCAGTCTCTGGGTTGGGAAGATCTTCTGAAGAAGGAAATGGCACTCCTCTCCAGTATTCCAGACTGGGAAATCTCACGCACAGAGGAGCCTGGAGGGCTACAGTCTGTGGGGTCCCCAAAGAGTCAGAGCCAACTCAGCAACTAAACAAACAACAAAACAAAGCAATATTTATTGCTAGGAATGTCAATATGGGTTTATTATCCTAATTTATAAAAGGTAAATTTGCATGATTTTCTCTTTGACTACTTCCTCTCTTAATTTTGACATACTCATCTTCCACATAAAATTTTAATTTAGCAACAATTTAACTCCAATACTTTGGCCACCTGATGTGAAGAACTGACTCATATGAAAAGACACTGATGCTGGGAAAGACTGAAGTCACAAGGAGAAGGGGTCAACAGAGGATGAGAGGGTTGGATGGCATCACCGACCAGATGGACATGAGTTTGAGTAAGCTCCAGGAGTTGGCGATAGACAGGGAGGCCTGGGGTGCTGTAGTCCATGGTGTCGCAAAGAGTCAGGCATGACTGAGCGACTGAAGTAAATTGAACTGCCCTACAGACATTATATATTCATTTCTAGTTAAATATTTTATTACATGTGAATATATAAAAATTTTAACAGATAATTCTAAAATCTTTGAATAATAAAAAAGGAGAAGACCTTTTTTGTGATAACCATGGCAAATACATATATAGTATACACATGCGCGCGCACACACACACACACACACAGAGTATATTATCTTAATTTGGTTTTACATTATAATTCCAGCAATTAGTTTTCACTGAACTAGTGAAATACAGAATAGCAGAAGAGAAATGAGTTAAACATTAGCTTAAACTCTTAACAACAAATCCCTAAGAGCTTTTCTTTTTTTAAATAAAACTTTTAAGTTCATTTCTAAATGAGAGTCCCCTTGGACTGCAAGGAAAGTCCAATCCTCTTGGACTTCAAGGAGATTAAACAGACAATCCTAAAGGAAATCAACCTTGAATATTCATTGGAAGGACTGATGCTGAAGCTGAAGCTCCAATTCTTTGGCTACCTGATGCAAAGAGCCAACTCACTGGAAAGATCCTGATGCTGGGAAAGATAAAAGGCAGGTGGAGAGGGGGATGACAGAGGATGAGATGGTTGGATGGCATCACCAACTCAATGGACATGAGCAAGGTCCAGGAGATGGTGAAGGACAGGGAAGTCTGGCATGCTACAGTTGATGGAGTCGCAAAAAGTCGGACATGACTGAGCAACTAAACAACTAAGAACAACTAAGAAAAATACACTATTAGATAAAAGGCAGGTGGAGAGGGGGATGACAGAGGATGAGATGGTTGGATGGCATCACCAACTCAATGGACATGAGCAAGGTCCAGGAGATGGTGAAGGACAGGGAAGTCTGGCATGCTACAGTTGATGGAGTCGCAAAAAGTCGGACATGACTGAGCAACTAAACAACTAAGAACAACTAAGAAAAATACACTATTGGACAAAATGTAGACTCATTTGTGGACCACAGATAAGGTAGATAGTGCCAAAATCATGTATTTATGGTATCTTAAAAACTAAATGTATATGCTCTTAATATATCCAAAGCCAAAGAAGTATTAAATCTAAACAAAATAAATTCTCATGTAACACTGTCCTCAAACAAATTACTTCCTCTCTGGACATTTGTTTCCTCACCTATAAAATGTTGATAATATCTACCATTCAGGATTATTATAAGGATTAAATAGTAGTACCTGCTGAATCATGAGACAACAGACAGGTGATTTGGGAGTAGGCAGGCACTGAGAAAAAAGTAACTGTGGGATGTGCTAATCCAAATGAATGAGTAAAATCTGAGTCAGAATATACGAAATGTTTCCCTCAAACCACAGCTAATCCAGTACACAGAAGTATTATGCTTCTGACAGACTTTTAAAATGTTAGTCTTTTAAAATTCTTTTCTGACTAAGAATTACAATTTCAATATATTTCTGTTATATAGGAAGGTAAATAATAATAATCTTGATTGTAGATTATTGTCTTCTCCACAGGAAACCTTAGCAACCAAATACATGATATTCGCCAGTTTTCTATAATAAGAAAATCGTATCACTCATCATTCAAGCCTTTGGAAAATAAAGAGAGATACTTTTTAGAGTCCAGGAAGGTATTATAACATAAGGACAAAAGGCCTAAACCACTTCTGTCCCAGAGAAACCAGAAAGTAGGATAATTCAATCACCATCACAGCAAAAATCACCACCACAACTAGACGCCTTCTATCAATTACAGTATCTGCCTCACTCTTCCCACTGCAACTACTTTCCTAATCTCTACTCCTTCCAATCTACCTAATACCTGAAATAAATTCAATTATCTCCAAATTCATCTTATCATTTTCCCTAACACAAAGACTCAGCTGTAGAAAACATATGCCTACCATTTTTCAAAAATATTTTGTTCGTTATGTCTTCATACAAGCAACATATGCCATTCTGAAATTTTTTTTTATAAATGTTGCTGATATAACTCAATAACCTATGATAGCAATAGCACGTGCATAGTTTAAGTCACTCATAATGTCAAATTAAAAGAAAACAGTAAGTTACATCATGGTATACAATATAAGCTACTAGCTTCACCCACCGATGTTTTAATATTCATTACTTTAATTATCATATTGCAGGCCTCTTAACTTTGCTTATAGACTACAAGAAGAAAAACATAACTCTAGAGAGAATAAACAGAAAAAAGATAGCAAATTCAAAACACAGTTTTTACAACAATATTATTAAAGGCTGTTAAAAAGGACCACAAAATCAAATACATATTTTAAACGAATTAAGCTGCTGACTTCTTTGCAGTCATAAGAATTACACAATCTTGAGTAAAATACACATCCTAGACTATTAACAACCCTGTTTACTTTATTAAGTAAATTTAATTACATAGTTGAAGGATCTCCATCAAGAATAAAAACTAAAGTTTTCCTACTTGACCACAGAAACAAAAAAGTCAAAGAAACTATACTACAACTTCCAATGTTATTTTCCCCTCATTCCTTAAATAAATACCTTTCTGACAAATCACTCTAGAAGTCTCTAGAGTACCAAAGCCAATATGGAGATATATTATAACCAAAGAAACATTTGATAAAAAATGTGGCACTCTAGAACACACAATATATGAGTAATAAATCGACAGTAAGATGTCTATTATACCAGATAAATGCTTTCAATATCTACACAATAGGAAGAATCACCATAACATCCCTACAGAAAATGAATTACTGCCCTCAAAAACCAATTTGTCAAGTTTCTTAATTGGCTAATAAATTCTAAACACATGTAATCAAAATAAATATCCTAATATTTTATCTTTCAAAAAATAATGACAATATTTCAAA
>SJYC01125780.1:0-42163 GCA_006408675.1 Madoqua kirkii
TTCACTTTGCATAGAACAACATTGTTTTTTATTAAGTGAGTAGGTAAGTGAAGTCACTCAGTCATGTCTGACTCTTTGCGACCCCATGGACTATAGCCTACCAGGCTTCTCCATCCATGGGATTCTCCAGGCAAGAATACTGGAGTGGGTTACCATTTCCACTGGACTTATCTTCATAAGATACAATTTCTAACCAAGAATTCATATTTCATTATAATAATTCCAAATCCAAAGTCTGACAATAATTATATTAGTAGTTATTATAGGAGTAGAAGTAACAGTTACCATTCATTCAACAAGTATTTGTAAGCACCTACTATGTGCCAAGCAGCATGCTATAAATGAAAACAAAATTGTGAAACAGTCTCAAACTGTCCCTGGCCCCATGGACACTGCTGTCTACAAATGATAACTAAATATTCACACAAATAAAAATCAGCCCCAAAATGCAGGAATGACAGGGACTACTGATCACCAACCATCATCTGACTTCTCTCTTGAGCTTTAGTGGTGGAATGTCTGAGTTAGCCAGATTCATGGGTGCCCAGAGACAAGGAGACCACATCCTCCTCCTAATAAAGAGAGTCTTCTGTTTACTAAGCACTTATGTAACACTCCCTGAGTGCAAGCCGCTCTTCTGGTCCCTTACACATACATGCTGATTTTGAACCCTTTTTGGGTATGGACTATTATTCTCTGCCTATACAGTTGAATATTTAAAGGCCATGTACCTCTTAAGAGAAGAATTGGGTTACAAATCTGGTCAGTCTAGCTTCAGAGTCAATGCTTTTAATCATTCACTAGGGTTTCTGTATAAAGATCTCCATTATTGTACATGTGTATGTACGTCTGATCTATGTGTGCAAGTGTAAACCTGAAAGTGTACGTGTCTGTGTATATGTGTGTGTCTCTGTGTATGTCTATGTGTCCATGTGTGTCTGTGTGTCTACAGAAGTCCATTATCTCACTTAGATCAACACCAGTCCTTTAACTTAATACTGCAAATCCAATCCTTCCTCCTTACCCTATAGGATAAACTCAGTGGACATCTTCATTTGTTGGCTATTGACACCAGTTGATCAGATGCATAGATTGGGAAATGGATTACACTCCATTTAGAGTTATTATAAAATACTAGCTACAGTCCCTGTGCACTATGCTATATCTTTGTATCTTATTTATTTAATGTTTACCAGTTTGTACTTAATTTCTCTTGAAAAACTAACTCATAGGTTAGGTTATTACCTATGGTTAGGTAATAGGTTATTACCTAACCATAGGTTATTCAGATGATCATGACTATTCAGATTGTATGGTCCCAGTTTTCAAGTAACCTGTGATATCTCATCTCATAACTTCAGCTGCTCCTGCAAACAGGACCCTCATGCTATTTTTGATATGCGAGGACACTAAAAATCTCAATGCAAACCCAACTGTGATGATTTTAGAAAGATACTTTTCTTACTGCTATTAATTGAAATACACAATTCTGTAGAAGATTCATATGGGAGAGAAAAGTTGTTTTCTACCACCTGATCCTCATCTGTTGGTCATCTGCGCTGAGTTGGACTTGAGCATAGCCTTCAGTGGAGTAAATGCTGGCAGATAAGTGGGATCACATGGGAAGTGCAAGATACGACCTCAGCAGCCTTGTGCAATTGTGAACAATGCTTTTCTAAGTGGTCTTCTGAGAAAAAAAGCACTTTTATCATCAGCATCATTCACACATATTAACAGCTTTCCTTGGAGTTTTCAACATGTTGGTTCTTTGAACCTTGAATTATTTGCCAGGGAAGAAACTCATCCCAGACCAACTAGCAGTGATTAGTGTGGCTCGTGGCTCTCCAAGCAATTCCCAGTGTTGTCAGCACAGCAGAAAGGTGCCTGTCCCTAGATAGCCACTGCCTGAAGCCAGCCCAACCCTGCCTCGTGGGCCAGGCAAGGGGCAGCAGCCAAGGCTTTTGAAAAAACCTACAGTAAGCCTCTCAGAGGTGTGCTAGGTCTAGTGGGATGCTACAGGGAGAAAGTAAGAGGTATAAATCAGTAGGTATAAAATATATAAGATATAAAGATGTAACATATAGCACAGGGAATACAGTCAGTATTTTATAGTAACTCTAAATGGAGTATAGCTTACAAAAACATTGAATCACTATGGTGTATGGCTGAAACTCATATAATGTTATAAATCAACTATGTGAAGTGAAGTCACTCAGTTGTGTCCGATTCTTTGCAACCCCACAGACTGTAGCCTACCAGGCTCCTGTGGCCATGGGATTTTCCAGACAATAATACTGGAGTGGACTGCCATTTCCTTCTCCAGGGGATCTTCCCAACCCAGGGCTTGAACCTGGGTCTCCTGCATTGTAGACAGACGCTTTACCATATGAGCCACCATAAAAAATAAATAATAAATCAGAGAAAGACAAATATCATATAATATCACTTGTCTGGAGAATTCTATGGACAGAGGAGCCTGGGGGGCTACCATGCATGGGATCACAAAGAGTCAGACACAATTGAGAGACTAATACTTTCACTTTGGGGCTTCCTGGGTGGTGGTAAAGAATTTTCTTACCATGCAGGGGACCTAGGTTTGATTCCTGGGTGGGGAAGATCCCCTGGAGAAGGAAATGGTTACCCACCCCAGTGTTCTTGCCTGGGGAATTCCATGCACAGACGAGCCTGGCAGGCTACAGTCCACTGGGTTGCAAAGATCTTGACCCAGGGATGGAACCTTAGTCTCCTGCATTACAGGCAGATTTTTACTATCTGAGCCACCAGAGAAGCACCCCCCCCCCCACATATGCAGAATCTAAAAAAATGGTGCAAATAAACTTCATGAAACAGAGATAGACTCACAGACATGGAAAACATGGCTACCAAGGGGAGAGTGAAGGTAGGGGGAGAGACACACCAGGAGTCTGGAATTAACATATACACACTACCATATGTAAAATACATAAATAACAAGGGCTTATTGTGCAACACAGTGAACTGTATTCAATATTTTGTAAAAACCTATAATGGAACTACATATATATAGCCTCACACATATATACACATATATATATGTATATATATAATGGTCACTTTGCCTTGTATCTGAAACAAACAACCTTGTAAATTAATTATACTTCAATTTTAAAAGATGGTTGAAAATCAATCAATTTTTAAAAAGCAAAAAAAAAAAATCAAGTGGACTAAAACACGTAGTTTGCTTCTTTTCCATTTCTTGCTTATCCCTTTTAAAGTGTCAATATACACATGGCCTTTTCACTCTCTAGAAGGGGCCTTAAAGTTCTATAGGACATTTTAATTCTGGTATGTTAGATTCCTAATTTAAACCAGATGGAGTATTCCACTTTGCATTTTTAGCTCTGCAAAGATGGGTGCCATCACAATTTCTTTGTGACTCTCCAAGTTGCCAGCATGCCCAGTACAGTCAGTATCAAAAAAAAAAAAAAAGAAAGAAAAGAAAAGAAAAAAAGAAACTGTTAAAGTGAATGAAGATATAACATTCCACCACTTCTTGTCATCCAGTAATAAATGTTTGAGAGTAATTCTATAGTGCTTCCCATAGATGTCCTGGAGACATTTATAGAGTTATTTTGAAGGACTAAGTATGTAAATGTTGAGACTGGAGAGAGAGAAAAAAACTTTGAGATAAATATTCCATTTTGATAATCAGGGAAAGGTGTGAAGAAGTGTCAAGACCTTTGTTCTCGGTCTCTGGACCAAGTTTTCTTCACTGTGTTTCCTGACTCACTAATTCATTCAAACACTTTGGAGTCAGACAGGTCAGGGCAAACTCACTGTAGTTTGCACTTGATGGGTACTGTTGGGCAAATATCTGGTATTACTAAACCTCAGTGTCCTACAAAATGTGAAATTAATTTATTAAGTCAAGAGATGGTTGGGGACCCCTCCTAGGTTCCATGCACAGCACAGAGAAAGAAGAGAGACATTATTCCTACTTTCCTGGACCAGTTAATGTCAAAATAGCAAATTGAATATAGATTTGAAGAAATGTGGAATTCTGCCCACAGAGAGAAGATGGAAAATGTGAAAGCGAAACTGAAATAAGAAGGACTCATCAAAATTTCAAGGAGATACTTGAGAGAGAAGAAATGTTGAAAATATCAAGGCTGATGATTTTTCAGACATCATGAAAGATAGACTTCTCAGATTTAAAGAGCAAGTGGAATTTAAAAAAGGAAATTGGTATCTAGGCAACATTACAGTGATAGTATAGAACTTCAAAATGAAACTTTGACCAAATATTTCGAAGTTGCCATAGAGAGAAGGCAGTTATTTCAACGAGCAGTAATTAGATCAACAGCAGAATTCTCAACAATAATGAATATCCAAAGACAGGGAAATAAATGCAGAGAACTTTTCCCAGCTAAACTATCTTTCAAGAATGAGGGTAAGCACATTTTCATACAAGATACACAGAGTCTTACTTCTAAGGAAGCCTCACATAAAGAGCTTTTAAAAGATATATGATTGACACTTGACCAGGGGGTGTTATGATCATCAACCCCATGAAGTCAAAAATCCACATATAATTTTTGACCCCTCCAGAGCTTAACCATTAATAGTCTATTGTTGGGCTTCCCAGGAGGCACTGGTAGTGAAGAACCTGTCTGCCAATGCAGAAGATGTTAAAGATGTGGATTTGATATCTGGGTTGGGAAGATCCCCTGGAGGGGGGCAAGGCAACCCACTCTGGTATTCTTGCCTGAAAACTCCCATGGACAGAGGAACCTAGTGGGTTACAGTCTACAGGGTCACAAAGAGTCAGACACAGCTGAAGTGACTTAGCATAACCTATGGTTGATCCGAAGCCATGCTGATAACATAAGCAATCAATATCATTTTGGACATTATATATACTGTGTTCTTACAGTAAACTAGAGAAAGGAAAACACTATTATAAAATCATAAGGAAGAGAAAATACATTTATAATACTGAACTGTATTTATTGTAACATAAGTTTATACTGTCTACAAGAAAAATTCTGTCAGTGCCTATACCAATATTGTTTTATATGATACAAAACACAATAAATGTTATATTATTACTAACACTAGGAATGAAGCATGAAAATATAGTGTGGAAAAGAATTTTATATTTTTTTACAGGTACTCATGTACTGAGAGGGCCTCCCACATGGCACCAGTGGTAAAGAACCTGACTGCCGCGGCCAGAGGCATAAGAAATGCAGGTTCGATCTCTGGGTTGGGAAGGTCCTCTGGAGAAGGGAAAGGCTTACCCACTCTGGTATTGCCTGGATAATCCCATGGACAGAGGAGCCTGGCAGGCTTCAGTCCATAGGGTTGCACAGAGTCAAGAAACAACTGGAGTGCCTTAACACACATGCATCCTCTATATAATAAAGCATTTTTAAAGACAAAGTCATAAAATAATAAGAAAACTAACACACTGTTAATTTTACATGCAGTATCAGTCATCTTATGCCTGTGTAAAGATAGACATGCATCTTATGCATTCCCGATAAACCTAATTTTTCTTAATTTCTTGATATTTCTAGGCTATGTGATTCTTCGATGAGGTTTTTCAAATCGCTGTACATCTCCATTTTTTTTTTCAATATATTTACTGAGAAACAAATCTGTGTATAAATGGACCTGTTCAATTCAGACCTATGTTGTTCAAGGGCAGGCTGTACTTAAGAAAAATAGAACATCAACATAAAAGCAATATCTTGGATCTCAGATGTGCTTAGGAATGTTAGCAAAGAGAAACTGGGAACGATGGGAATAAAATCAAACACACTTTGACTGTATAGACGAACAAGAGTAATTATGATGACTTACAGCATAAAGAACACTGCAGAATTAAAACTCAGTACAGGAAACCATAATATACAAGACAAGGTGTAGGGTGATAAGAATTAGAGCAATATTGATTTTCTCTTAATTATTCAGGAGGAGGAGGAAATATTGATTAATATTTTTAAAAGTAACTGCTATAAAAATTCTAATTAGTTTGGAATTAAAAAAAAGAAAGTATAAAAATTGAATATCTATCTTCCAAACAAGTAGCAGTACAAAGAGAACTGAACTCAGTAGAGTACTATAATATGAAGAGTTCTTTAGAAAGAAAATTGATGATGAAATGGAGGTGGAATTGGATGAGTTGAGAAAGTGGAGGCAGGGAGAATTAGTAATGAAATGAAGCATAAGCTTTGTGTCCAGAATTATGCTGGAACCAGTTCATGGGATAAGTAGATAAGGCTGGACCTTATCATGGCAGGACCTGAATGACAGGATGTGGAGCTTGGGCATTATTGGAAAGATGGTTGAGAAGTTTTTGATCAGATCTGTAGTTGAGTTAGAGCAATGCGAAAGTTAGATTCAGGGGAAGACACTAGTGGTGGTTTATCAGGAATGCTTTCAGCTGCAAGTCAGGATGCGTCTCAAAAGCGCTGATAAAAGTGTGGCTGTTTGTCACATAGCTCAAGCTGACCTGGTTGCGGTCAGATGTTCATCCTCCTCCGGAGGATCTTCCCTTCCCAGGGATCGAACCTGTGTCTCCTACACTGCAGGCAGATTCTTTACCTGCTGAGCCAGCAGGGAAGCCATCATTATATCTACAAAGGACCCCAACTCTTTCTGTTGCTTTGCTCTGCCCTGCTTAGCACACATTATGGGCTTTAAGCTTCACGGCCACAGTGTGACTGCCAGCTTCACGCATCATAACCTCAAATGAGAGCGGGAATCAGTGGTGTACTTAGGGTGAAGGGAAACTTCTTGTGTTGATCTCGCCTTTAATTGCTCTATTAATTTGCCAGGGCTGCCCTAATGGAGTGGCTTAAAATAACAGCAACGTGCTCTCTTACAGTTCAGAGAAGTCTGAAACCAAGACTTCGGTAAAGCACGCTCCCTCTGAAGGCTCTGGAGAGCGTTCTTTCTTCCCTCTTCCTAACTTCTGAAGGTCGACAGCAATCCTCGGCACTCCTTCGCTTGCAGCTACCTCACTGCAATCTCTGCCTCGGTCGTCACGTGCCCTTCTTCCCTGAGTGTCTCTGCGTCTGTATGTCAGAATCTCCCTCTCCTTTTTCTTTAAAAAGGCACCCATCACTGGACCCTCTCTGACCTACAGTGACCTCATCTTAACTTGATAATCTGCAAAGACTGTATCTCCAAATGAGGTCACATTCACACATATTGATATTACGACTTGAATATAACTTTTTGAGGGAGACAATTCACTCACCGTGGTCCAGGGATCAAAATGTTTTTCTCAGAAGTGCCCAGCAGGCAACTCTTCGCATCTTGTGGCCACTTTTGGGTCACAGACCCATCCTTCACCAGGAGTGTGCACTTCTTCTGTGGATATCAACAGCTTTCTGGTTGATACCTAATAAAAATCTGAATTAAAATAACAAAGGAGAAGAGAAGTGGGTCTTCCAGGGTCTATTTATATAAGGAAACAAGTTGGGAAGCTATATATAATGAGAGACAAGGGACTGAACTTAGGAAAGAGGCATAATATATGAGCAATGTATGCAGTGATGGATTCAATACATCCTGGAAACTATAATTACAAGCAGAAGAGAATCCATGTGGAAGGATGAGAGCAACCTAGACTCTGGAATATGAGAGACTGTGTGAACTTGACATTGAGTGAGTGAGTAGAGGGTGATTTGGAAAAGGTGAGTGATAACCAAGCTATAGCCTTCCCTGGTGGCTCAGACTATAAAGAATCTGCCTGCAATGCAGGAGACCCATGTTCGATCCCTGGGTCAGAAAGATCCCCCTGAAGAAGCTAATGGCTACCCACTTCAGTATTCTTGCCTGAAGACTTCCATGGACAGAGGAGTCTGGCAGGCTATAGCCCCTGGGGTCACGAAAAGTGGACAGAACTGAGTGACTAACACTTTCACATCTTTCAACCAGCTGTGGAGAGATGTGAGCACCAATGAAGCCAAACCTCTCTTTCCTTTGATCTGTAACCTCCAATACACCCACTCATCAGCCCGAAGTGGAAAGTGTATTTTCAGCTTCAACAAATGCCTGGCACGAGCAGCTCTTTAGGAAGATACGCAGCACGTGCCCCAGGGGCTGGAAGGTTTCTGGACAATGTGTTGCTTTTGCCTGGGGGATGAACATCAAGAGCGCCTGAGAAACAGTGGGGGGAACTGCCTGCATTCTCGTCCTGACTGTATTTGGACATAGTACTTTGACCATTCCTAAGGCCCTATCTCCATCTACCTGAGTGGCTGCGATGAAATGTACATACTGGGTTTTTCTGTTAGTCACTGACTTGGTTGGCCTCCAGCTGGAAGGAGTAAGGACGATGTTGGAAGCTGAAGTCATCCCTTGGATTCTGGTAACCTGGCTGGAGAGTCTGCACACTTGGAAACCAGCACATTCATTTCCAGAAAGTCAAGGTTGGTAAATTAGTTCCTCATCTATTTCATTTTCAAATCTCCATCATGACAGCTTATATAAAGTTGAAGGAAAAACTTTCCAAGTCTTCATTTAAAACATATTGTAGATTTTATATTAGCACTGAGAAATGGTCTATGTAACTCCATTTCCTTCTCTCTCTCTCTCTTTTTTTTTTACCTCTGATTCTCTTCCTGCATGTTTCATCCACACTAAACTTTCTACGAAGTTTTCCTTGAAACTTGAGCTGGAGGAAACGATACATGGTGACCTGACTCATTTTACTGGCCTTGTTTATGTCAGAAATTCTCTAGTTGACTCAGAGGCCTTAGTAGCCTTATGTCCTTGTTGTTCAGTTGCTAAGCCATGTCTGACTCTGCAACCTCATGGACTGCAGCATGCCAGGCTTCTCTGTCCCTCATCATCTCCCAAAACTTTTTTAGTATATGTGCTGCTGAAGGGAGCACATATCTCCCTGAGTTTGCTCAAACTCATGTCCATTGAGTTGATGATGCCATCCAACCATCTTATCCTCTGTCACCCCCTTCTCCTCCTGCCCTCAGTCTTTCCCAGCATCAGAGTCTTTTCCAATGAATCAACTCTTCACATCAGGTGGCCAAAGCAGTGGAGCTTCCGTTTCAGCATCATTCGTTCCAGTGACTGATTTCATTCCAGGTGAAATCATTCCAGGACTGATTTCCTTTAAGATGAACTGGTTGGATCTCCTTGCAGTTCAAGAGACTCTCAAGAGTCTTCTCCAGCACCACCTTAGTAGAAGATAAAAGAACACAGGGCCAATTATCTCCATTTTTCACATACAAAGACTGAATTTTAGACAAAGGAATCTGAAAACTTGACTGGGTTGCCCAGGTTTTGGTGTGCAGTCTAGGGGATAATTTACCCATCCCTCCACTCTCTGAGACAAAGGGACAGACTTTAGTGTTCCTGTGGGTGGACATAAGCCTTGAGGAAGAAAATTCAAAATGTTAACCAATTTAGGGGCTTCCCTAGTGGCTCAGTGGTAAAGGTTAGTTGGATCCCTGGTCCGGGAAGATCTCACATTCTTCTGAGCAACTAAGCCCATGAGCCACAACTACTGAGCCTGTGCGCTAGAGCCGGGGCTCCACAGCGAGCAAAACCACTGCAATGAGAAGGCTGGGCACCTCAACTAGAGAAAAGTCCAAGGGCACTGAGGAAGACTTATTTTTAAAAGTTAACTGATTTAAAATGCACATACATTGAAATGAAATATGTTATCTGAAAGCACTGAATGCATATCTGCCATGTAGAACACGATCTATTAGTACTATGAAATTTAACTTTCTACCTCCTAATCCCTATAGTCAAAGCTAAGGTTTTTCCAGTAGTCATGTATGGATGTGAGAGTTGGTCCATAAAAAAAGGCTAAGCACCAAACAATCGATGCTTTTGAACTATGGTGTAGGAGAAGACTCTGGAGAGTCCCTTGGACTGCAAAGAGATCCAGCCAGTCAATCCCAAAGGGAAATCAACCCTGAATATTCATTGGAAGAACTGATGCTGAAGCTGAGAATACAATACTTTGGCCACCTGATGCAAAGAGTCAACTCACTGGAAAAGACCCTGATTCTGGGAAAGATTGAGGGCAGGAGAAGGGGGCAACAGAGGATGAGATGGTTGAATGGTATCGTCAGCTCAATGGACTTGAGTCTAAACAAACTCCAGGAGATGGTGAAGGACAGGGAAGCCTGGAGTGCTGCAGTCCATGGGGTCACAAAGAGCTGGACACGACTGAATGATGGAACAACAACTTCCTCATCATGACCTAAGTGCAGATTTTTGTATTAATATTTAGATGCAGAGCTTTCACACACTGGAGTTTAGATGCAGTCATGTGCCACTATCATCTGAGCTAGAAATGATTTTCTCCTCTCCTGAGCTGCTGTGAACCTCCCTTCCCTTCTCTGATTGTTGGCGATTTGTGTGTAAGGAAGGTCTCATGAGCTCAGCCTTTTCACATTCATTCCCTGAGAAAATTTTGAATCTGTGTTTGAAAATTTTGTGTACTCTAGTGTGCAAGGAAATAAAAGTCAACTGAAATCTGAGGAACTGAGTTAATAACTCATTTTATCATCTAGGAAGATCGATTCTTGCATTTGCCACTGCTCTCCTTGGGGTCCCTGGTGGAGCATGTCACCCTTCTGAATCTGTCCTCCAGTTATTATGGTGGACTCAGGATTATTAAGATGGAGAATCTCTAGGTTTCTTTTCCAGCTACAGAGATGGTTGTTGGCTGAATTATGTCCCCTCAAAACTCATAGGTTGAAATCCTAACCCCTGAAACTTCAGAATGTGATCATCTTTGAAGATAGGATCTTGACAGAGGCAATCAAGGTAAAATGAGAAGATGACACTGGATCCTAATCCAATATGACTCATGTCCCTATGAAAAGAGGAAATTTGGACATAGAGAAATGCAAAGAAGGAATAGCATGTGAAGATACAGAGAACAAACTGTCGTCTGCAAGCCAAGGATACTGGCCTTAGAAGGAGCCCGTGCTGTTGATTTCCAACGTCTGGCCTTCAGATCCGTGACCCTGTACATTTCCATTGTTTCAGCTGCCCAACCTGTGGTACCTTGTTCTGGCAGCCTTAGCAAACCATATAGTGTTCTGTGACTCCACTCTGTTTAATTACATCATTGCACATTTAATACTACTGAATAACAATTTGTCAATGCTTCATATCCTAATCTTACTGAATCCTGGCTGTTGTGTGAGATTAGGACCATTCTCGTAGTCTCTGGGTGGTTAGACACTCACCCTAATTTAAAGATGAGGAAAGATGGGCTCAGGTGGGACTAGACCAGTCACCCACTGTCATGGGACAGTTTTGGGTCACAAAGACATGGCCTGCTTCCAAGACTCATGTTCTAACTTCTCCTTCGTGCTCCTTTGTGAAGGTCGATAGGAACTCACTTTATAATTATTATCAGCAAATCCATGCTTTAGAAAAATAGGGATCATATATTTGTACAATGAAATACTATTCAGTTATAAAACAGAATGAAAGAATGCCATTTGCAGCAACACTGATGGACCTGGAGATGATCCTACTGAGTGAAGCAAGTCAGAAAGAGCAAGACAAACATCAGAAGATATTGCTTATACGCGGAATCTAAAAGAATGATTCAAATGAAGTTATTAACAAAACAGACCCAGAGACATAGAAAGCAAACAGGATAACCAGAGGGGAAGGTGGAGGGGGGGGGGATAAATGGAGTGTCTGATTAACATATACACACTACCACATATAAAACAAATAATCGACTGGGACTGACTATATAGCCAGGGGACAATACTCAGTATTTTGTAATAAACTATAAGGGAAAAGAATCTGAAAAAGAATATGTATTAATATATGTGTATAAAATTGAATCACTTTACTATGCACTTAAACTAACACAACATTGCAAATGAGCTATAAGTTGAATATATTAAAAAAATAGGAATCACAAAAGTTAAGGTAGCTGTTCTGGGAACTTACATAAACACTAAGCAAAGAAAGTTAGGGGCTGACTATATGGCAGTTGTACTTGAACAGAGAAAATATGGCAAGAATGTTAGCTTCATCAGTGTATCTCATTTGCTTGCCTCTTCAGCCCAACTTGGCTGAAAATATGGTCATAGCTGCCAAAAACTGCAAGATGAAGGAAGGCACAGATCTTGCAGGAAAAAAAAAAAGGAAATTCTGAGTAAAATACCCATAATTGGTTCCAAACTGGTAAGTGCATAGCTGGGGGACCACTCTTTAATGCACAAAGACAGATGTTTCCTGCCCTCACAATGAGGACAGAAGGGTGAACGTGGTGCTGGTGGGGCTTCTGGTTGGTATGAACCGCTGGACAGCGATTTGGTAGCACATCTCAAAGACCTCTATCACCTTTGACCCCTTAATTTTACTTCTGGGAGTTTATCCTGTCCTGCCGAAGATGGGAGAGAATGTGTGTATGAAAATGTTCTTAGCATCTTAGGTTACTGCTTTGGAGGGGGAATAGTAGACATTGTCTCATGGGAAACTTGGTGAACTGGGAGGTAACATTGAGGGCTGCAGACCAGGCACTGGTTATCATACAATCGTGGTGGAAGTTGTTGTGATAATGTGCATATCTACAAACATGCAAAGAGGAAAAAAAAAAAGGAAATTCTGAGTAAAATACCCATAATTGGTTCCAAACTGGTAAGTGCATAGCTGGGGGACCACTCTTTAATGCACAAAGACAGATGTTTCCTGCCCTCACAATGAGGACAGAAGGGTGAACGTGGTGCTGGTGGGGCTTCTGGTTGGTATGAACCGCTGGACAGCGATTTGGTAGCACATCTCAAAGACCTCTATCACCTTTGACCCCTTAATTTTACTTCTGGGAGTTTATCCTGTCCTGCCGAAGATGGGAGAGAATGTGTGTATGAAAATGTTCTTAGCATCTTAGGTTACTGCTTTGGAGGGGGAATAGTAGACATTGTCTCATGGGAAACTTGGTGAACTGGGAGGTAACATTGAGGGCTGCAGACCAGGCACTGGTTATCATACAATCGTGGTGGAAGTTGTTGTGATAATGTGCATATCTACAAACATGCAAAGAGGCCCATGACATAGCTTAACTAAAAGTAAAAGAAGCATATGCACACTAGTAGGATGTATAGCCTGATCCCACATGTACACGCGTATATTGTCACTGTTGCTGTCCAGTCGCTAAGTCGTGTCTGATTGTTTGCAACCCCACTGATGGCAGCACTCCAGGCTTTCCTGTTCTTTACTGTCTCCTGGAGTTTGCTCAGACTCATGTCCATTGAGCTGGTGATGCTACCTAACGGTCTTATCCTCTGCCACCTTCTTCTTGTTTTGCCTTCACTCTTTCCCAGCATGAGGGACTTTTTCAGTAAGTTGGCTCTTCACATCCGGTAGGCAAAGCACTGGAGCTTCAGCTTCAGCAACAGTCCTTCCAATGAATATTCAGGGTTGATATCCTTTAGGATTCACTGGTTTGATCTTCCTGCAGTCCAAGGGACTCTCAAGAGTCCTCTCTAGCACCATAATTTGAAAGCTTCAATTCTTTGGCGCTCAGTCTTCTTTATGGTCCAACTCTCTCATCCATACATGACTACTGGAAAAACTATAGTTTTGACCATAAGGACCTGCATCTTCATGTGTAAGTAATATCTTTGCTTTTTAACATGTTGCCTAGGTTTGTCATAACTTTCCTTCCAAGAATCAAATATTTTTTAATTTCATGGCAGCAGTCACCATCTGCAGTGATTTTGGAGCCCATGAAAATAAAATCAGTCACTGTTTCCATTGTTTCCCCATCTATTTGCCATGAAGTGATGGGATCAGATGCCATAATCTTCATTTTTTGAATGTTGAGGTTTAAGCCAAATTTTTCACTCTCCTCTATTATCAAGAGGCTCTTTGGTTCCTCTTTGTTTTCTGCCATAAGAGTGGTGTCATCTGCAAACCTGAGGTTAGTGATATTTCTCCCTGTAATCTTGATTCCAGCTTGTGCTTCATCCAGTCCAGCATTTCACGCGATGTACTCTGCACATAAGTTAAATAAGCAGGGTGGCAATATACAGCCTTGATCTACTCCTTTCCTAATTTGGAACCAGTCTGTTGTTTCATTTCTAGTTCTAACTGTTGCTGCTTGACCTGCATGCTTCCACTCACACCCTAGCTCAGGAAAAAGAGTGACCCTCTCAAGGCATAATTGGGACCAGGAATGATGCTGCCCTCAGGGGCTAGAAGTGCGTGTGCTTTGGAGCAGGACTCCAGAGATGCTGGGAGAGAGGAAAGATCCAGGAGCCAAGGAGTGTAGGGTCTTGTCAACTTGCAAACTGGAAAAGTGTTGGTTTCCCGATCAGGGGGTAGATTGCAGACCTGGGGGATCAAATAGGACTCAGGACTGGAGTGTGGGGCTGTGGTCATAGAGACACCTATTCATGGACAATAGGGTCCAAGGGGGAGGGTGGAGCAAGACAGGTGGTTCCGGGGACAAGGGAAGGGCTCAGATGCATTATGGCAGAATTGAGGTCCACATCTAGCCCAGAGGTTCTCAAATGTGGTTTTGTAATGTCTGGAGACATTTGGCGGCATTGTGTTGTAGAGAGGGGTCTACTGGCATCTAGTCAGTAGATCAAATGCTTAGTTATTCAGTCGTGTCCAACTCTTTGCAACCCTATGGATTGTAGCCTGCCAAGCTCCTCTGTCCATGGGGAATCTCCAGGTAAGAATACTGGAATGGGTTGCTATTTCCTTCTCCAGGGGATCTTCCCAACCCAGGGATCGAACCCAGGTCCTTGCATTGTAGGTAGATTGTTTACTGTCTGAGCCACCAGGGTAGAGATCAAGGGTGCTGATAAAATCCTACCTGCCCAATATCAAGCATGTATATGTATTTATGTGTACACACACACACACACACACACACACTCATTCACACTGGCTTCCCAGGTGCTGCTAGCGGTAAAGAACCCACGTGCCAATGCAGGAGACCTAAGATACCCTGGAGGAGGGCATGGGAACCCACGGCAGTATTATTGCCTAAAGAGTCTCCATGACAGAGGAGTGTGGTGGGTAATGAAGCAAAGGCACAGACCCTTGAAAGCCCAGAGAGGGAACACGTGAAAACTTACACACAAGACCCATTTCAGGGGCTTTCTCGTGACCTCCAGCCATCCTCTCCTCTTTGTGCACAGGCTCTCCTGCAGGGAACAGACCCTGGTGGCAAAAAGCACCCACTTTCCAGTGACCCTGCCTGTGTATTAGCAACCTCCCTCTACCACTTTGCTATCTGAGTTGATTTTCAACAATCCACCTGACCTCTCTGTACCTGTTTTCTTATCTGTAAAGTGGGCACAATAAAAGGACACTCATCTCAGAGAAATAACAAGAGTTAAGTGAGATGTTATTTGTAACACCAAGGACTCGTGGTGACACCTGCTTAACTTCATGTCTCAAAATAGATAATCTTTTATTTTCCATCTTCCAAAATTCTGCCTCATAAAATTGAAACTGGGAAGGTGAGAGAGACAGAGACAGAATGGGAGAAAACTAAGTTCTTAGCCTCTACTGTTCTTTCCTCACTGATCCCAGATGGCCAGGGCTGTGAGGTTTAGGGTCAGTCACATGTTCTTTGCAGGGACTAACAGGAAGAGGGTTGGGCTGTTTCATGGGTAGGGCAGCCCTAGAGTAACATGGAGAGGATTCTTTCCCTTAGGGATAAAAAACATCTGCCAAAATTATTTTTTTATTTTATTGAATATAGTCAACATATAGCACTGTGTGCCTTTAAGGGGTACCACATGTTAATTTGATACATTTATATATTGTAATGCAATTGCCATTAGCCATATTTATCACTTCTATTACACTGTATCATTATAGTACAATATTGTTGTCTATGTTACGTTGTACATCAGATCTCTGCCTCATTTACTACTCTTTGCATCTGTGTACCCTTCAGCAATGTTTTGCTCCCCAAACATTCCAAAAAGTGCAGGTCATCAGAGTGTGGATTTACGACAGAGCTGGTGGGAACTGTCTCAAGGCAGTAGAGAGCTACCATGTCTTGCACAGGGCAACTTATCCAAAGGCCCACAGATCACATCTCTGCACCCCAAACATGGCAAAGTCGCTGAATCTTGCATCTAAAATATTAAAAAATGAGAGAAAATGAAACAAGCTGATTTTTTTTTAATGTTTGCACAAGAGATGGCTTTTAGTAAGTAGTCTTTAATATGCATAGAGGTATTTACACATTTCACCAACTGTCTCACTAAAGCATGCCAGAATAAGAAAAGTTTTGTGTTTCCTTGCTGAACTTGTTTTTTCCTCCACGAGCTTTTCTGCCGTGATTCTGCTTACTGTAAAGGTACAAGAGAGATTTGGTCGCCCAGGTTGAACACTGGACTCTTGGACTGCGTGTGTGACTTTTACTGCTAGTTCTGGCTTGATTACACCGGGTATCTAGAGAGTGAATGTGGAATAGAGAATGACACAGAGTCAGACAGGAGATTGAAGTCAGCTGCAAGCTCTTCCTTCGCACTGAGATTCATAGCGCTCAGGACACTCGTGGATATCAGGGGCTTTGTTGAAAAGGCACAGCTCTGGGCACGAAATCACAAATGACTCTTGGTACCTCTTTCATCCCTGTGAACTTGGGAAGAAGGTTTTCAATCAGGAAATCCTTAGGCTAATACCAATATGCACATGACACGGAGCTGGTTTTTCCTTTATGATTTACACCACAATGCTAGGAGCTGGGGTTGACCTTCACTGCCCACGTGGTCTCATTTTAAGAGGAGTTGAGAGCCACTGAATTTACGTCCTTGTCTGAGCTTCCACCAATCTGTGTCTGAGGCCAGCCCTGATCACAGGACTGGTGGTTCTTACTTCTGGGCTCCTTCCGCCATGCTGGGTGGGTCCTTTCCTGTAGAGACATCTGCTCTGAAACATTTGTGCTTTAAGAGTGAAGTGACATGTTTCAGCATCAGTTACTCTCTGGAAACAGGCATGCATTGTCGTTCTTCACTTGGTAGCAGCAAATCATTTCCGACTTTGCTTTAACTCAAACCTCATGCAGTGTTTCCAAATGCTGTCTTGGTCCACGTGGACTTTCAACATTGCTAACACTAAGCAAGGGTTAACTGAGATTCTCTTCAATTTGCTCCTGGGAAAATGGACAAAAATTAATTCTCAGGCTCCTCTTCTCCAGTCCATGTTTACAGCTAGACAGGCAGGCAGAGCCCACCCAACTTCTTTCTTTGTGACCTGCTGGGAGCCAGTGTGAGGAACTCCGCCCATGGCAAAGGCCATGAGGAAGGAGGCTTTGGCAGGATCGAGCCTCAGGAGACCCCCTGTTCCCAAGCATCTACCTCCAAAATCAGAGTCTGTTTCATGCTCTCACCTATACCTCTGACTTTATGGGGGGCTGACCCCCATTACCTCTCTCGGAGAAGGAGTTAACTTACAGCTCCAAGTCAATAAAAATTCCTAGGCATGACAAGAGTGTTTCAACTTATGAACTCTTCTGAAGATTCTCTAGCCTGCCTGATCAGGTTCGTCCGGCCACATGTGATTGTTTACAGCCTCCCAACCGTGAGAGGCACGAGATGCTTTAAAACTTACTAAATACAGACTCTTTTGAGAAGTTAGAAGATTATTAGTGTAATATAGTGGGTTGATTAGAAATTATATTGGTGAAGGGTTTTTTCATTTGTTATGCCAATAATTACTGCTAATTCTCTGTCCTGGATGTGACAAGGGTGTCTCAGATCAAACCTCTCTGTTGACAGACTAGCTTGTGTGACAACCTCTCAGCCATAAACAGCACAGAGAGTTTAGAGTATTTTGAAAGTCTTAATTAGAATAAGGCTTTTCTCATTGTTGAGTCAATTATTGCCGCCAGGCCTCCATATCCTTAGGCACCTGGGAATATATTAATCAATGTATTTGGAATATAGAAAAGGAAATACAGTAGTTTTTGATGTTAGCAATACTAGACTTTTTGAGTTAACAAATGTTCTCTTTTGTTATAGATCACTGTACTTTGTTATAAGTTACTGTGTCCTTGCTATGTAAAAATGTAACTTTATCACTATCTTAAGACTAAATAGATCTTAAGGGGAATACTGGTGAAGGGTCTTCATTTGTTGAGCCAATATTTGCTGCTAAATTTCCGTATTCCTTGCCCTTATAATGAATATAACTAGCATATAGGAGAAATAAGTATTAACCTTTAAGATTAATTATGTTAAACCTTAGGCTAAGTAAATTCCTTTTCTTGATTGTAACCCGCTACACCCTCACCCTATAGGAATGCAACTTTATTTGGATGGTGGCGCCTGGTTTAAGAAAAAATCACCGCTGGAAAAATTAAGTTTTCTGGTTGATTGACAATTATCAGAAAGGGCCATAAAATGTCAGCAGGCCTCATGGCCAGAAGATGATGTAAAACCCATAAGACCTTTGTATAATTTTATATGAAGCACCTGATTGTGACAAGGGTCAGGTCTGCTGACCTCCGCATGACTCTGTATTCATCCCTATGTATAACAGAAAGTATATAAACAAACCTGAAAAATAAAGAAATCGAATCAGTTTCTAGAAAGACTGATTCCCCCATGTGGTTTCCTTCTTGCTCCCCGTTTTTCTGGACGAATTCCCATCTGGAATGTGGGTACTCACCAAGCCTGCTAACTGTACCTGGGCTTCTAAGATCGGACAGGGGAGGCCTCAGTGCCTCCTCTCCTTCGGGAGAAAGGAAAGACGCCTGTGGCCTACGTAGGTGGTGATTGGTATTCCACGTAAACCAAATTATTCAGCCTTTTTCTCCACTAATATTTCCTACTACACTATCCATTTCTAATCTCTCTATATATCTGTAACTAAATAAGTTTTTTTCTAGGACGCCTACTCCGTCTCCCCTTCTAATTACCCTGGATCCACTGGGGCTGGACCCTGGCAGTGACCATCTTCCCTAATCTCAGCTTAGTTTTCCATGGTGATTGCAAGAAACACACCATTGCAGTTTTTTCCAAGCCTGCAAAGTTTTAGAGATTAGTCAGTTGTTTCTACTTTTGACACTCTTGAGTGTGAATACAGCCTAAATCTTGCCTTCCGTGAGCTAATAAATGAGAAATATGAAAAAACACTGGCATGTCTGAAAAGGTGTAAGAATGAGTAAATAGTACTATTTAAGCAACAGTGGGTTGGGAAAGTAGTGTGTGCACTTATTTGCAGAGAATATTGCATACTAATTCATAGAAAATGTTGAATTTCAGGGCCTGGAGGAGGGTCCATCTAATATTCTTAATTGGCTTCATTTTAAAAGAATAACTGTCAGAAAAAGTGAACTTTAATGCTAGTTCTGCTGATAACAGACACTGTAAATAATCTATTTAGTTTCTCTGCATGTTTCTCATATCTATAAAGTGGAAAGAAGAATTTACTAATCATTCAATCTGGTTTTTTTTCAAGTGTAAGAATATATATCAAACTACTGCTTTTTACTATTGAAATATTACTTATTGATATTGGTATCAGTAATGAGGGACTTCTATAGTGACAAATTGAAAACCATCTATTTGCATACCACCTTGAGGTAACTGCTACTGATGTTAATGTATTTCTCTCTTTTGATGCATTTTAAAAAATATAATTGAAGTCATTCTTAAAAAAAAAATTAAAAGAACAACTCTTTCTTGAGCGCCTTCTATGCCATCTCCTCTCTCTCCGTTGGCCATCTGTCACCCATGGTGATGCAGTCTGTGACTGGAGTCATCTGATTCATCCATCCTATTTCCTTCTTAGCCAAATCTTTATCATGAAGACAAGAAAAGAATGTGTGAATGGACTTAACCCCCACCTAACCCCTAAACATGGTTAAAATGGTAAATTTTATGTTCTGTATATCTGAACACAATAAAAAAGAAATACATGATTTTAGAAAGGAAAAAAATTATATTAAAAAAATAAGCATAATTTTAGCTGCAGGTAAAATGTAAACATATGATGAAAATAAGTTGAGCTGGAATCATGGTGGATCTGCGCTTCTAAGTCTTTAATAGGTGTTTTACTCTCTGGAAGTTGTATTGGGGGTGGCTCTTAAAATTCTCTACCTATGTATATCAAAGTCGCTCAGTTGTGTCCAAGACTTTGCGACCCCATGGCCTATATGGTCCAAGGAATTCTCCAGGCCAGAATACTGGAGTGGGTAGCTTTTTCCTTCTCCAGGGGATCTTCCCAATCCAGGGATGAAACCCAGGTCTCCTGCCTTGCAGGCAGATTCTTTACCAGCTGAGCCACTTGGTAATATAAGTAACCTTCTACTGATGGATCTCATTAAGTGGGGGAGGTATTCAGCTGGAGCAAGAGGCCCAGTGCCAAGGAATTCGGTTGCTTCATTGCCACTTGTTGCTATTTATTGTGTGAAAATGACACAGATTTATCCTGCCATCCAGAATTTAAAACAAAAACAAATAGCTTTCATGAAAAATGCCTCATTTTCTGTCTGGCTTTCTCCTGGGAGCAAAGCCTTGCTTTTCTTAAGTGGGATGAATTTTGCACTTCATTAAATGTCCTGATCTTTTCATCACGTTAGCCTTTAAGGCAATAACATAATCTTAGATCATCTAGATTAATGATTACAATAAAACTATGGGTATAAATCTTAAGAGGGCTGTGAAAATGAACAGCTGGAGAGGCTAAAGTCTGATTTCTAAAATTTCAGAAAGATTTATTGTTATTGATGGTGAAAAATGAGAAATATGAAAAAACACTGGCATGTCTGAAAAGGTGTAAGAATGAGTAAATAGTACTATTTAAGCAACAGTGGGTTGGGAAAGTAGTGTGTGCACTTATTTGCAGAGAATATTGCATACTAATTCATAGAAAATGTTGAATTTCAGGGCCTGGAGGAGGGTCCATCTAATATTCTTAATTGGCTTCATTTTAAAAGAATAACTGTCAGAAAAAGTGAACTTTAATGCTAGTTCTGCTGATAACAGACACTGTAAATAATCTATTTAGTTTCTCTGCATGTTTCTCATATCTATAAAGTGGAAAGAAGAATTTACTAATCATTCAATCTGGTTTTTTTTCAAGTGTAAGAATATATATCAAACTACTGCTTTTTACTATTGAAATATTACTTATTGATATTGGTATCAGTAATGAGGGACTTCTATAGTGACAAATTGAAAACCATCTATTTGCATACCACCTTGAGGTAACTGCTACTGATGTTAATGTATTTCTCTCTTTTGATGCATTTTAAAAAATATAATTGAAGTCATTCTTAAAAAAAAAATTAAAAGAACAACTCTTTCTTGAGCGCCTTCTATGCCATCTCCTCTCTCTCCGTTGGCCATCTGTCACCCATGGTGATGCAGTCTGTGACTGGAGTCATCTGATTCATCCATCCTATTTCCTTCTTAGCCAAATCTTTATCATGAAGACAAGAAAAGAATGTGTGAATGGACTTAACCCCCACCTAACCCCTAAACATGGTTAAAATGGTAAATTTTATGTTCTGTATATCTGAACACAATAAAAAAGAAATACATGATTTTAGAAAGGAAAAAAAATTATATTAAAAAAATAAGCATAATTTTAGCTGCAGGTAAAATGTAAACATATGATGAAAATAAGTTGAGCTGGAATCATGGTGGATCTGCGCTTCTAAGTCTTTAATAGGTGTTTTACTCTCTGGAAGTTGTATTGGGGGTGGCTCTTAAAATTCTCTACCTATGTATATCAAAGTCGCTCAGTTGTGTCCAAGACTTTGCGACCCCATGGCCTATATGGTCCAAGGAATTCTCCAGGCCAGAATACTGGAGTGGGTAGCTTTTTCCTTCTCCAGGGGATCTTCCCAATCCAGGGATGAAACCCAGGTCTCCTGCCTTGCAGGCAGATTCTTTACCAGCTGAGCCACTTGGTAATATAAGTAACCTTCTACTGATGGATCTCATTAAGTGGGGGAGGTATTCAGCTGGAGCAAGAGGCCCAGTGCCAAGGAATTCGGTTGCTTCATTGCCACTTGTTGCTATTTATTGTGTGAAAATGACACAGATTTATCCTGCCATCCAGAATTTAAAACAAAAACAAATAGCTTTCATGAAAAATGCCTCATTTTCTGTCTGGCTTTCTCCTGGGAGCAAAGCCTTGCTTTTCTTAAGTGGGATGAATTTTGCACTTCATTAAATGTCCTGATCTTTTCATCACGTTAGCCTTTAAGGCAATAACATAATCTTAGATCATCTAGATTAATGATTACAATAAAACTATGGGTATAAATCTTAAGAGGGCTGTGAAAATGAACAGCTGGAGAGGCTAAAGTCTGATTTCTAAAATTTCAGAAAGATTTATTGTTATTGATGGTGATCTTGTTTTTTTTTGGTCTAATTAGACAAAACAATTTTTTTGTTATGTTTCTTTCCTTGAGAAAACTTATCAAACCTTCCAACTTATCAAACTTCCAGTTGAAGAGTTGAACAAGTCTTCAAGGTGTAATGTACCCCTGGACAAAATGTGCAACTCAAATCCTTCTGAAATGATTTAATTACAGTCTTGACATTTTCACAGGAACCCTGACAGTACAAGCAAGGAGTGCTATCTACACTTGAAATGGCATTCACCAAGATTCCCCACAGCTCAAGACTGGTGCCCTGAATTTATGACAGAACGATGAAAACTTTTCCAAATGCTAGAAGAGGGTCTGTTCAATGCTCTGATCGGCACTGATCTACAAAGGAAAAGTGTCCTCTTGGTCTTCACACCAGCAGGCGTGATGGTCTCAGGTCTCCAGGCTTCCAAGGAAAACAAAGCAGTGACCCGAACTATGTCACTTCTACGTGTGTGTTGGCCAAGGAATTCCAAACTCTTCTTGAAACTTTGTCTCAACCCATCAGTTAGGGTTCCTTTACAAGGCTGGGAAAAAGAGACCTGGAGAAAGCTGGAGCTTTGCTGATTCTTCCGCATAAGGTAGCACCTTGTGATTCTATCAGGAGGTCCATTCAGATTGTTCTGAAACACTTGATGGCTCCAGAGGTACAAGACACAAACTGTGCGACTATTCTTTGAGATAAGTTTGAAGATGCTTATGTGCCCCTGTGCTAAGTAGCTTCAGTCACGTCCAACTCTGTGCAACCCTATGGATTGTAGTCCACCAGGCTCCTCTGTCCGTGTAATTCTCCAGACAAAAGTACTGGAGTGGGTTGCCATGCCCTCCTCCAGGGAATCTTCCTGACCCAGGGTCGAACCCACATCTCTTATGTCACCTGAACTGGTAGATGGGTTCTTTATCACTAACGCAACCTGGGAAGCGCAATGCTTATATGACAGAGCATAAAATAATTGTATGCCTTAGAGATATCAGTGTCTTCACCCTCATGACATCAAACACCTAGAGGTCTAAGTAACAAAATCCAAGTCAGTGTTTGATTTTTTCATTTTTCATCCCCTTGAATCATGAGCTAAGCATGACACTAGTAATTATGTTGTGGGTGCCTAGTTGGGAAGCTGAAGGAGGGCAGGCCTCAATGTGGGCAAAGTCCATGCAAACCAGACAGCTCAATTCAGCTCAGTTCAGTTGCTCAGTCATGTCCAGTCCTTTGTGACCCCATGGACCACAGCACACCAGGCCTCCCTGTCCATCACCAATTCCCAGAGCTTACTCAAACTCATGTCCATTGGGTCGGTGATGCCATCCAACCATCTCATCCTCTGTCGTCCCCTTATCTTCCTGCCTTCAATCTTTCCAAGCATCAGGGTCTTTTCCAAAGAGTCAGCTCTTTGCGTCAGGTGGCCAAAATATTGGAGTTTCAGACCAATGAATATTCAAGACTGATCTCCTTTAGGATGGACTGGTTGGATCTCTTTGTAGTCCAGGGGAGTCTCTAGAATTTTCTCCAACACCACAGTTTAAAAGCATCAGTTCTTTGGCACTCAGATTTCTTTATAGTTCAACTCTCACATCCATACATGAGTACTGGAAAAAACATAGCTTTGACTAGACAGACCTTTGTTGGCAAAGTAATGTCTCTGCTTTTTAATAAGCTGTCTAGGTCAGTCGTAACTTTTCTTCCAGGGAGCAAGCATCTTTTAATGTCATGGCTGCAGTCACCATCTGCACTCATTTTGGAGCCCCCCCAAAATAAAATCTGTCACTGTTTCCATTGTTATCCTGTCTATTTGCCATGAAGTGATGGGACTGGATGCCATGATTTCTTGAATGAGCCTTTGCATTGTCCATTCTCAAGTCATTCTCATTCAAAGCGGTCTGTCATTATCGGCTCTGGCCAAGATCAGAAGTCTGGCTCCAAGATGTGGTTACATACAGCAGTGGGTCAGGGTACCAAGGGCTGCTGGCTGACCTCAGAAAGGGGAGATGGATGAGCCATAAACAGGTGACCCATATCTGCCTTAGTGAACGATCTTCCCAAGTCCTTTTCCAAATGCGTGGCTTAAGGTAAGCCTATTTGTCAAATACCTGCCACAGAGGAAATATATATCCAAAGATATGTTATCCAGAAACTGGGTAGCATTTGGCAAAGCATAAAAGGAAATAATTTCTTTAGTGAAAAATTAAATGCAGAATCACACAGTTAGACCCCAAACCAAGAATCTCCTTTTTGGGAGAGATCTGGCTATTGCAATTTTGCAGCTATTTGGCCTGGGATTGGTAATGGGAAAGTTCCTGATTGTTTCTGCCTTGTCTTTGTTGACCCAAGATCTTGCTGGTATTCTGCTGAACCATTCTGAAGATAAATTTGCAATACTCAAGATGGCTTTACTAACGGCTGTGAAACTAGATAAGAAAAAGAGAAACAGAATGTCACAAACAGTGGGAACATGAGTGACAGGATCCAATCCCTGTGCCTAAAGCCCAGCAAGCCTCCAGCTCATCTGCCACTTTTCTAACTGTCTCAGAGTTCACTTACTGTGTCCTTACACTGCAGCACAGGAAGGGATTTACCCCACATGGGTCCCCTAGACACCAGTCCATGTAAGAGAGATGGTACCATCTCCCACTTCCATGGAGCCTGCCTTCTATTTGCCTGCATGTCATTAAGAGAGACAGTTCCTAGGTAGATTGATAAGAAGCCCAGGGTTCCCAAGGAGGAGAAAGGGTTCTGGAACCCTTGAGGAGATAGGGGTCTGGGGCTCTCAAAAAGAAAAGGACAAACGTTCTTTTCTACATTGCTTTGACTTAGTAAATATAGCATTATATCCTGCTTGAGGACATGTTTCTCCTTAACAAGAACCTTCTGACTAATCCTGTCATCTTAAAATTTATATTATGGGAGTGGGCCTGGTCAGTTCAGTTCAGTCGCTCAATTACGTCTGACTCTTTGTGACCCCATGGACTGCAGCACACCAGGCCTCCCCATCCATTACCAACTCCCAGAGTTCACTCAAATGCATGTCCATTGAGTCAGTGATGCCCTCCAACCATCTCATCCTCTGTCGTCCCCTTCTCCTCCTGCCTTCAATCTTTTCCAGCATCAGGGTCTTTTCAAATGAGTCAGCTCTTCGCATCAGGTGGCTAAAGTATTGGAGTTTCAGCTTCAACATCAGTCCCTCCAATGAACATTCAGGACTGATTTCCTTTAGGATGGACTGGTTGGATCTCCTTGCAAGTCCAAGGGACTCTCAAGAGTCTTCTCCAACACCACAGTTCAAAAGCATCAGTTCTTTGATGCTCAGCTTTCTTTGGGTGGGTCTGATAAGATCTTTCTATTGTTCATTCTAATCTTATTAGTTTAAAATGTATGTTGTGGGAGTGAGTCTGAAAAAAATATATAAGGCCTTGATAAGACTACCTAAGGAGGCAGTCTCCATCCCCCCTTCTGATGTCTATGTCAAAAGCTTTCTCTGTCGCTTTTCTTACTTTAATAAAACTCGCTACACAAAAGCTCTTGACTGATCAGGCCTGGGCCCTGGTCCCGAAGCTGAATCTTCTTTGGAGATCACGAATCCGACATTGTTCACTGTAAGCTCTCATCATCCCCTGGGAACTGAAGCCAGAAATGGCCTTTCTGGCCAGGGGAAGCTCTGTTTTCTACCACTGGGGTGCCAATGTATCTTTGCATCAAGTTAGTCATGTTCAAGTCTTTGTGACCCCATGGACAATAGCCCACCAGGCTCATCTGTCCATGGGATTCTCTAGGCAAGAATATTGGAGTGGGTTGCCATGCCCTCCTGCAGTGACTCTTCCCAGCCCAGGGATCAAACCCAGGTCTCCCACATCGCAGGCTGATTCTTTACCATCTGAGCCACCAGGGAATGATGACCTCCAAATCCAGGCAGATGAGCTCCGCTATAGACAAGCCACCTCGCTTCTTAGCTTCACAGAGATACTTCATGCTCTTTTTACCCCCTCCCCCCTTTCTTTAAATTGTTCTCTACACAGATAAGATGTTCTTCTGGAATTCCTCTTTGGGTTAGGTCTGCTGTAGGAAGGGAAGGAAAGGGAACTTCAGAAGCCTTCCCTGGCGGTGGTGGCAGAGTAAGAGAGTGAGAACGGGGATCGGGGAATGTGATAAGAGGCAGGACCTCTAGATCTTGGTGACTGATAGATGACAGTTGACCAAACTCCTGGTGTGTCCAAGACAATGGATTTCCCAAGACACAGTGTCACCAAGACAGGAATTATTGCCAGAGAGGGTGTCAGGCCACCCCACTCCTCGCTCACAAGAAGTACCTCTCCAAACACTGCTCACACCCCCACCCCATCTGCTCAGGACCGCACAGAAGTTATCTTCAGTTTTTCAATGACTTACACAAGTTTTGATCTCTTTTCATTGCTCTTGCAAGCTTGTACTGCAGTGTGTTTATTCTGCATTAGAGTTTCAGAGCATTTACTTTTTAAGTAGCATCCCTGGGGGTAAATTGTCTGAAATTGCAGATCATTGCTTGTCCTACTAGTACCTGGTCTAACTGCCTTCCACTCTCAACTTTCACCTTCAAATTGCCACATCTGGAAGAGATGCAATGTGGACTATGAGAGATGGGGGAGTAAGGTCAGTCCTTAGCGAGGTCCCCTAAAGAGGCAGAACGGAGGGACGGTGCTCTGTGGAACGGGTGAATGGCTGTCAGGTTCTGGCTTAGATACGCCACTCTCCCATTCCTGCAGCCCACTTCTATCTCCTTCACCGTCTGGAAGATCTCCTGTGATTTGTCCTCCTCCCTTGTGAAATACACAGAATATTTTTCTCTACATGATCCCTCAATACTCCACAAGGCTTGTGAGTCCATAATACCAAACTTCTAAACTGTGTGTGTGTGTGTGAGAGAGTGTTGGTGGAAGTGGGTATGTGTATGTGTGTGTTGGTGGAAGTGGGTGTGTGCAAAAGGGCTTGAAGGCAAGAATCTGTATGATTACTCATCATAATGATATAAGTTTTATAAATATGTGCTTACTAAATATATATTGCTTTGGATTATTTCTCTATTACGTGGATGGGTGGCTCTGGAAAGAAATTAGTCTTGGGTCAAATGCATTTTGTGATGATGGCTCCCAGTCCAGGGCAGGGACCTGAACCCTCCCACCTTCCATGAGGGCTTAGAGTGAAGTGTTGTTTTTCAGTGGCTAAGTTGTGTCTGACTCTTTACAACTTCATGGGCTATAGCCCGCCAGGCTCCTCTGTCCTCCACTGTCTCCCAGAATTTGCTCAACTTCATGCCCAATGAGTTGGTGATACTATCTCATCTTCTGTCACCCCTTTCTCTTCCTGCCCTCAATCTTTCCCAGCATCAAGGTCTTTTCCAATGAGTTGGCTCTTTGAATCACATGGCCAAAGTATTGGAGCTTCATCTTCAGGATCAGCCTTTCCAATGAATAGTCTGGGTTGATTTTCTTTAGGATTGACTGGTTTGATCTCCTTGTAGTCCAAGGGGCTCTCAAGAGTCTTCTCTAGCACCACAGTTCAAAAGCATCAATTCTTTGGTGCTCAGCCTTCATTATGGTCCAATTCTGACATTCGTACATAATTACTGGAAAAACCATAGCTTTGACTTCCCTGGTGGTTCAGATGGTAAAGAGTATGCCTGCAAATCAGGAGATCTGAGTTCAATCCCGGGGTTGGGAAGATCCCCTGGAGAAGGAAATGGCAACCCATTATAGTATTCTTGCCTGGAGAATCCCATGGATGGAGGAGGCTACAGTCCATGGCGTTGCAGAGAGCCAGATATGACTGAATGACTGAATAGAGAAAGGAGATTTTAAAAAGGAACTGTTTCCTTATTGGTAGAACTGAGAGCTCCTAAAGAAGGGATGCTGGGACCGTGTGGTTGTGTCTCCGTGAGTGTGTGTTGAGCAGGCGCTAGTCAATACAGGCCAATATGGTGAAGCAGAAGAACTTGGGTTTGAATGTTGGATGACTGGCTTCTTGCACCAGCTCTGTGCCTTAGGGGAAATTTCTTTAACATATCTCAATGCTACACTTTTCTCATCTGTCCTTCATAGAGTTCTTGGAAGGACTAACTATCTCAACACACATAAAACACTTAGCACAGAGCCCGGTGTATACTAAACACTCAATAAACATCAGCTATTACTATTATTAGGGCTGACCTTGAGCATAGATGAGAGGCTTCTAAGGCCTCAATAAATCCTCATGAGGATGTGCCAAGAGGAGCCTGGGCTGTGCTGGCTTGAAGTTTTTGGAACTGTCTTAATATATTTGAAATTTATACTGAAATCCAATGTGCTGAGGTCTCCTGATAAAAACAGGAAAAAAAAAAAGTGGAAGCATATGGTGATCTGAGTCTTAAAGAAGAATGAATTCTATTATAGAAACAGGCTGATGGAGAAATGTGTCTTACAGCCCGTCAGTCACAAACTGTTTCCAAATGTTGACATTACGCATGATATTAATATATGATAAAGGATCCGTGGAAAAGTGGAAAAGCACAAGCGCGTCATGCAAAGCCTGAGCCTGCTAATGCCCCTAATGGATTAGAAGCAACAGATCACAGCTCGTTTTAAGTATTTGCAGTGGCTGGTGTTAGGATGCTGACAATTAATCCCCATCTAAGGACGTGGCCAAATCTGGATTTTTCTAAATCAAAGGAAACGTGTTCTCATCTAAGGTCTTGTTAAGGTTTTATTTTATTTTATTTCATTATCAAGGACTTTTTCTTTTTTCCATTTTTGGATCCCTTCTTGGTTTGGGAGGTAAATTCCTATTTAGGATAAAGGTTCATTTTTTTTTACCCCCTAAACTTGGAGGAGTTACTCAGGCAGAGAATAACCTTTGAAGTTAAGAGAAACTGTGCTATCAAGCCAGGATACAAAACAGAATCAGAAAGGGGGCTCCTAATGCATTATGGAATACAATGCAGAATCCGCCCGAAGGTGATGCTAATTTCTGCTCTGGTCAATGAAAACCAGACTTTGGGATGACTGACTCTGTATTTATCTGAATCCTCGGAACTCTGAGTTGCCACATGGTGATACGGGAAAGCTAGTGGGCCTGGTGGGCGAGGTGGGAGCCCCAAGATGGGGCAAGAGCTGGCTCCTTTATTTTCTTTGGCATGGATTATGGAAAAGTCAGAGAAAACAAATTTCAAATGATGGGTCAAAACTCAAGATCTGAAACACCTTTCTTCCATCCTGTAGGTCTCCTGCATCCACGGAAATGTTTTTATTACTTTAATTCCATTGTCAGCTGCAGGTATGTTGCTCATAGAGCTCTAGATACCACCACCCTACCCCCATTCTCTTTATTTCAGTCATTTACCATGCAATGACTCTTTCTCAAGCCCATAAAATCATGGAAAAAAGTTCAAATTGGCTGTAAATGATTACACAGATTTCCTGTTTTCTTTCCATTTCTTTTCTCCTTTGCCTTCTAAAACCATCCCTTTCTCCTGTGGCATATTTTACGTCCAAACTGTGGAGGGGGCAGAAGACCTACATTAAGGCAGCAGCTGCGATGGGCCGTCTCTCAGGCAACTTGTTCCCTCACTCTGTAATTTTTGTCCACATCGTAAAAATGTTTCAAATGCTCAACAAATGTTGGCGTGCTAAATGAAAATGTGGAAATAACAAAATGCCGTTTGGTGAGGAATTTTAAGAGATTAGACAGAAGCATGAAAGCGCTGATGAGCAAAGGTGATTGTTTTCTAAAGACACCCCGAACTTCCCAAAAAGTGGGAGAGGCCGATGCTAGAAGCAGAAGGAAGAATATAATCAGCGGCACCTCTTCTCGCTGCTCCTTTTGGTTAACTTTCTTCAGCTTCTGAAAAGGGTCACACGCATGTGTATTTTGGAGTAAAACGAAATTATGATGAAAGTGAAAATTTGTGGCTCAGACGGTGAAGAATCTTCCAGCAATGCGGGAGACCCGGGTTCAGTTCCTGGGTCAGGAAGATTCCCTGGAGAAGGGAATGGCAACCCACTCCAGTGTTCTTGCCTGGAGAATCCCATGGACAGAGGAGCCTGGTGGGCACAGTCCATGGGATCGCAGAGTCAGACACGGCTGCCACTTTCACTTTCTTTCCACCGCCCACCGCCAGACTGAGCTGAGGGAACACCTTGTCTTCCCTGTATGTCTGGCACAGGACACCCACAGAGAATGGCAGACTCTGACCTTGACCTTGGGGCCCCCTGGCGCTGCAGGGTTTTAGTGTCCTCTTCCTGGAAAATCCCATGGACGGAGGACCTGGTGGGCTGCAGTCCATGAGGTTGCTAAGAGTCAGATACAACGACTTCACTTTCACTTTCTCTCCTAGCCCCGTGGCCCACTGCCCCTCACCCTATCCCTGTTGATTGATCGAGCCTTCCTTCCCCGCGCTCAGCTCTGTCTTGTTCCCAGGCACACAGGCCCTGTAAGCACATCAGACTGAGGATCCCCAGGACCCAGCTGCACAAAAGACTCCAGCCTGCAAGAAGGCTCAGAGCAACGTCTGCCTTCAACCCACAATGGAGCGGTGGGAGGGAGGGATGGCCCTGTGTCTTCCTGTCCCGAGGGTCAACAGAGAGGAAAGCTGCTCCTAGTTGGGAGTGCAGCAGCATTTCCCTGGGGTGAGGGTAGATGAAGAAATGGAGGTCTGGGTCTAATTTAGAGGGTGTTGCTGTTCAATCACTAAGGCGTGTCTAACTCTGCAACCTCATGGACTGCAGCACCCCAGGCTCCTCTGTCCTCCACTGTCTCCCAGAGTTTGCCAAAATTCATATCCACTGAGTCAGCGATGTTATCAAACCATCTCATCGTCTGCCACCCCCTTCTTCTCTCTCCTTCAGTCTTTCCCAGCATCAGGATCTTTTCCAATGAATCAACGCTTTGCCATCAAGTGGCCAAAGTATTTAGCTTCAGCATCAGTTCTTCCAAAGAATATTCAGGGTTGATTTCCTTTAGGGTTGACTGGTTTGATTTCCTTGCAGTCCAGTTGAGGGGGTACTGAAGATATAAAATTGCCCGAAGAGAGATCTGGACTCTGCCGTCAGTTTCTGGGAGGTAATCGCTAAGCCCTTGGAATGTCAGGCCTGATAGTAGTGTCTTTGTCTCCGGGCCTTGGACCAGACAGATAATAACAGCACGACTCCGGTGGGGCCCGTGAGACAGAGCCGCTGGCTTCAGAGTGGGGGCTCTGGGCCTCCTGGTGTCGCTCTGCCCCATGTGCGTGATGGAGCCCCAGGGAAGCCTGGACCCTGAGGCTCTGTGACTTGCTGGCTGGCAAGGGCCATCCCTCCCTCCCACCGCTCCATTGTGGGCTGAAGGCAGACATTGCTCCGAGCCTTCTTGCTGACTGGCAATGCTCTGTGAGCACATCCCCCTTTACTCCCAGGAGGATAACTGTCCTGAGGGCACCGGGAGGCCCCCTGCAACCTCGGCGTCTGGCGCCCTCTCTCTCCTCCTTCCTTGGCTGATTTTAACCTGTGTTCTTTGCCTTGAACAAATGCAAGTGGAGGATAACAGGTTCTGCATGTCTCTCTAGCGAATTATTGAAACTGAGGTGCTTTCAGTACCCCTGAACCTGTAACTGGTGTCGAAAGTGAAGGTGGTGATCTTCCAGACACCCTCCCTCTAACTGGACAGTTGGTGGGAGCTCTCACTTGGGGTCTTTTTCCTTTTTTTTTTTTTAACATTTTCCTAATTTATATTTTTGTATATAATGGAAAAAAATAAATATACCTAATGGCAATTTTTCAACTCCATCACTCCTTTTACATTTGCCATCTGGAAATTACAGGTCTACGGTAAGCAAGAGCCTTCTCTGTCTCACCAGGGGTCTTATTGCTGAAGTGAGGACCTGAGGGTGTGCACGCTGAGCCTTCTAGAAACTTCTCACTTTTCCACTTCTTAACAGCCACTTACTCTCCTTCCCTCTTCTTGATCTCACTTTATCCACCTGCAGTATTTTCATTTGTCATCAAACTAGCAATTACTTCTAGTATTCAGCTGATAGAATTTTTTAAAGTGATGCCATCCAGGTGAAAGGAAAATTACTCTTGGAAGAATTAAAAGACTCCCTCTCCAAATCTGCAGGCTCAATACAATGTATAGATTCACTGGGGATGGTGAAAGTTAAACCAAATGACATGACATAGCCTCTCAATAAATCCCAGTTCCCACCCACATGGATTTTGTGTGTGTGTGTGTGTGTGTGTGTGTGTGTGTGTGTGTTTTCACGTGAGCATGCGCAGGCACGAGCTCAGTCACTCAGCCGTGTCCGACTCCTGGCGATCCTATGGACACTGTAGCCTTGCCAGGCTCTTCCCCCTGTGGAATTTTTTTTCCCGGCAAAAATACTAGAATGGGTTGCCACTTCCTACCCAGGGGATCTTTCCAACACAGGATTTCCCTGCGCTGCCTTAATGAAGTTTCATAAACTGGGTGGCTGAAATCAATAGAAATTCAATTGTCTGTTAGTTATGGGGAATGGAAATTTGCAATTAGTAATAAAGGCTCAGTAGGACCATGCCCCACCTTTGAAACATGTAGGGAAAGCCTTCCAGCCTCTTCCAGCCCTCTGCTGGTTTGCTGGCCCCTCTCAGCCTCCCTTGGCTTGTAGCTCCATCACCTCACTCCTCCATTTCATGTGAGTTTCTTCCTGTGCCTCTGTCTCTTCACGTGGACTTCTGTCCGTGAGTAGTGCTGGATTAGGGGCCCAACCACATCCATTATGACCTCATCTTAGTTAACTACCTCTGCAATGACCCCATCTCCAAATAAGGTCACATTCCTGGTACTGGCAGTCAGGACGTGAGAATCTCTTTCCTACCCAGATACAATTCCATCTCAGACACCATCCTCTTTCTGAGGACGAGAGCCAAGCACGTGGGCTGCCAAAGTCTCCATTTCTTCAGCCGGGAAATGAGAAGTGTTACGTCACCTCTTCCCATTCTAGGAAGAGATCAAAGAGACGAAAGCACTCACATGCCCCCACACACATCCATGGATGGGCTTGATAGCTCGGGTGGTGGAGAAATGATCCCTCCTGTTGCTGAGAGCGGTGACTCCAAGAAGGATGTTTTCTGATGCGTTTACAGCCGTTAGAGTCTGAGATGAGCAACGGCCTCTGGCCTCACCTGTTCTTTCTCATCCCACTGCCACCAGACGCCTGGGGAGTGAAGAGGAGCCCAGACCGAGGGGGCATTGTTTCCCAAGGAACCTCATTCATCAGCTCCGTTTGGACAGCCAGCACAGCACGCTCAGACAGTCCCCGGCTGCACCTTGCCTTCTCCTGTGTCTTGACTTCAAGCTTATCTGAGAGCCTTTTGTTCGGGCTCATAATTAGTCAGTGACTAAGTAGCCCACAAGCATTACCCAGGAGCCAGACAAGACCAGCAAGCTCGAGGACCACCTGTTCCAAGTCATTTCCTGTGTGGGCGGCAACTTCACAGGCCTGAAAAGGTGAGTTACGGTAAAAATGGCTTCAGCCCTGGCACACGGCGCTGTTGAAACTAGATGAAATCTTGCCTGACTATGTTCTGGCCAGACACATTTCATTATCATCCTTTGCATATATATTAAAAACTCTTACTCCTTTATAAACAAATGTTCTCCAGGGGGAGACAACACGCCCTGGCTGTCAGAAGGAAAACACATCAACGTTTTATCTCCTGGGTCTATCCTGCAAGCACATGAGCTACTTAGGAGGGATGGTGAAGGAGGTGGCCTGTTTGCTCCGGAGGGACCATGACCCCTGGGGGTTCAAGAATATTTTCAGTCAATGTTAAGCTACACTCTACACTAAACTGGAGCTTTGGAAACAGTAATCAAATCTTCTGTTTGCAGGACTCTTAAATTGGCCCATGGAGTGGAAAAAAAAAAAAGCTCAAACAGTTATTTATGTCATGTAGACAAAACATTGGGTGGGTTGACTGATTATTTCCACTGCAGAGTGAGCCATCACTGCCATTTTCATTCTGAATTTAACTGCCACGTTTTTCCATGAATAAAACTGTTCCCTCATGAAGAAGGTTCATTTTTAACCTTATTGCCCCTCATCTTCTGTCTGTCTGATCATCATCTAGATTGTCTAGTTCTTGGGTCATGATGAAACCTTAAAAGTCATTTCTTTTTATTTTTTCTGATTAGAAAATAATTCAAGCTCACACAGCACATTTCAAAATGGAGATATGGATGAAGAAAAGGAAAACCAGCTACAGGTCCACAAGACAGGAAAAAGTAGCATCAGATTTATTTAGCCAGTCTTTTTCGTTGAGCATTTGATGGTTTTAATAGGTATTTATTATTAAAAGTTAATATTTGCATTGGATACACATAATGCTTTGATGATCATAGTGCAGAATTAGTTTTTTTATTTTTTTTAATACTTTATTCTACATTACAATACTGTATTGGTTTTGCCATACATTGACATGAATCAGCCACAGGTGTACACGATCTCCCAATACCAAAGCCCCCTCCCACCTAGTTTTGAAGTTAAAATATATTTTTTAAATGCTATTGTTTTACTTTTCAGACTTCCATTGCTTTGCCCTTCAGCAAAGAGGGCAGTTTAAATAGGGCTGCAAATTTATCCATCATAAAACTGAAATCAGAACAGAGTACACAGGGATCACAGTAGCATGCAGGTCAAGGTGGAGGTAAGAGGTAAGATTCTGCCCCAGTCATGACTGCTCCAGATTTGACACTGAAACAACTCACTTTTAAGCACAACGTTGACACTGTTCCATTAAATCAACTCTTACATTGTCTCCGGAAACCAGCCGCCAAGACTAGTGAACTGAAGGTTCACTAATGATGGTCGAATGAACTGCTGAGTGTCGTGTGCTTGTTATGTGTGTGAGGTCGTGCTGAAAGACCAGGTTTTTCAGCTCCATACATAACCTGTGTGTGTGTGTGTGTGTGTGTGTGTGTGTGTGTGTACATTTGTTCCAAGTATTGCTTATAGTAAAAAAAGACGTGTTCTTTATCTAAAATTCAAAGTTACCTTGAATCCTGTATTTTATCTGGGGAACCTGTGCAGAGAACTGATGGTTTTACAAGCAGCATTTATGTCACAGGTCCGTGCCTGTGAGCTGTTAAATGTTTTGACCATCAGCCCCCTGCAAAAACATCAAGGCACTTTGCATTCAAGAAGTCTTTTTATTTATAACTAAAGAAATAATCTAGAAGAAAGTCCTCTTAAGTTCATGGGGCCAGAAGGCACTGTGATATCTCATAAAGAAGGGACTTGGGAACTTGATTTGACTTGAGTCGAGTCTCAGCTGTGTGACTTTGTGTTAGTTACTTAGCCTCTCTCAGCCTTGACTACTTGTTCTTCAAAAAGGGGCTAATCATATCTACTTCCCAGGGTTTTTGGTGATGATGAATGAGAGAATGTATATTATCTATTATAAATATTAACTCTTAAGGGGATATTTTGGCTAAAATGTGTAATTTAGTCAAAACAACTAAAAATGCTGAGTACTCCAGCCTCCAATCCTTACCTCCTGTCTACCGCAGTGACTAGTATTAAAGCCGGCATCACATACAATTTGAAAGGTAGAAGTAGATAGAGTTGGGGATGGAAAATTAATAATAATATGCCCAGGAAAAGCTGAAGTTCCTGGAGTAAAGGGTGCAAATCTCAAGTACAAACTATTCTTCGTGCTTATAAAAGTGCCCTTGTTGGCTTCACTCGGTGATTAGCCTTGCCTTTTGACCAAGATCATTAATTAACACACTCACACATTTATATCTGTAAAAAAATAAATCCCCAGGGTAGGCAGCATGCTAGGCTCTGGGGAATATGAGACATACATTGGATCTGGTGCAGTCCTCATAGCAGCCCGTGGTTTTGTGGGGTAGGTGGACACACAGCAAATCCTCAGGCAGGCGAGCATTTAGCGCAAGTTCTGATGAGCACTGTTAAAGCAAGGTGCCCAGTGGATGGCAAGTGAACCAGGCCAGGGTGGTTTAGAATACGGCTTTGTCATCTCCACACTCTCCTCTGGCTCCCAACCAGAGAGACGCACGTTGAGGCAACACTGAAGAAAAATTAATGGGTAAAAGGAATCCGGGAATATAAAAAGTGGAATAAAGGAGGTACTTCATTCATACTGTTGTTTCTGCATGTTTATATAAAAAAGGCCTTTCAACATTTACAGAGCTTTAAAGGGTAATATGAAAAATAGTACTTTGTACTCATTACAGTGCCTTTCATCTACGTCGCTGCCGAGTCCCACAGACATTACCTCACCCGCCTTCAGAACACTCCTCAAAGCAGGTACAGAGACACTCTCGCCCCCATTTCACAGATGAAGAGACTGAGGCAACAGGAGGTGAGGTCAGGGCCCAGGGTGTCTGAGTCCTAGCTCTGGTTTTTTCACTCAATATCTGAGTGACTTTGTGTGCCTTCACTCAGGTTTTTTAGGGATATGGGGTGGAAAATCGCCAATGTCTCACACAACGTTAAATCATCTGTGATGGTGTCAAGCAAATGGACAAGTGACAGGGTGCTCATTTCCAGGATATAACTTAAATCTTCACTGATAACTTCAGCTTCAAAATAACATCTCTGCAAGGAGACCATCCAGAAAGATTGTTAGAAAAACTGAATGTTATTAAAAAGAATTGTGGAAAAACTTGCTAATCACACTGATTCTTGGGACCCATGGCAGACTTACTATATAGCCACTGAACCCTATTTTTAAGGTTTCTTCTTCAATATTTCTTTAGAGTACCTATCCATCATATTCATAATACAAAAGAAAAAGCCATTTCTAGTAGAAACAACCCCAAGTCAGAGCTTGGTAAACCATTACAGAAACCATGAGGCGAGTTTGGAAAACACAGCATCTATCCAGATCTGTGAGCTTCCCAGTGGCTCGGCGGTAAACAATCCACCGGCAATGCAGGAGCCACAGGAGACTCAGGTTTGATTCCCTGGGTTGGGAAGATCCTCTGGAGGAGGGTGTGGCAACCCACTCCAGTATTCATGCCTAGAGAATCCCATGGACAGAGGAGCCTGGTGGGCTACAGTTCATAGGGTCACAAAGAATTGGACACCATCTTTTGTGAAGAGTTGACTCATTGGAAAAGACTCTGATGCTGGGAGGGATTGGGGGCAGGAGGAGAAGGGGACGACCGAGGATGAGATGGCTGGATGGCATCACTGACTCGATGGATGTGAGTCTGAGTGAATTCCAGGAGTTGGTGATGGACAGGGAGGCCTGGCGTGCTTCGATTCATGGGGTCGCAAAGAGTCAGACACGACTGAGCAACCGAACTGACTGAAGTGACTCAGTACATATGCATCCAGATCTGAGTCTCAAGCTTGGCTGCACACTGGAAGCACCATGAAGCTTAGAAAAATGGGGTGTCTGGGCCCCACCCTAGAGATTCTGGTTTACCTGGTTTGGGATATGTCCCGAGTGTCAGCTGTGCTAACCTCTCCCCAGGTGATTACAGGGGTAGGCAAGGTTGAAAACCAAGTATGTTGTTGTGCAGGTAAAATGAAGGGGCTTGAAGAGACTAACCTCACACTTGTGAAAACAGAGTCCAAAGCTGCTCACTGATTGGAGACCTTAGAAGGCTGGATACTGAATCCCAGATTTCTGACTCCACCTCCCGTCGCGCATGCATTATACGGATGCCCGTGATGCCTGAAAGCAAATGTTTTGTTTCAAATACAAGAAGATTTTAGTTATATTAGTTAAAGAAAAACATATTGAAAATGGAAAACTTAGGATTTCATAAAACATGTGTCTGTTCAGAAATCAAAATTTTCTGTACAGCCTCCATCACCACCACCTATTGGTGGTGAAGATAGTTAAAAGACAAACATTAACTTGCAAAAATACCTGCAACATAGATGATGAAGGGTTATGAGGCATCTTTTGAAATCAGTAAGATGAGTAATCCAGTAGAATAATGAAAAAAACTTGTGAATAGAAAATTACACAAAAGGAGATTTAAATATCCAATCAAAACATAATAATGGCTTTGATCACCTTAATCATTAAAGTTGTTCCTATAAATTAAAATGTTAGTGAATTACTGATATCCACTTATCAAATTAAAGATGATTAAATGATTGATAATATCTGTTACTTGTGAGGATGTGATGGCTGTTGATGAGATAAATTGGCATAACCTTTTTGCGGAGCAATTTGGAAAAAGCCTTAAAGTATGTGCACGCTCTTTGACCTGATAATTCTATTTTGAACAAATTGTCCTAGGAGAAAAGTGTATTAAGATGTACATATAAGAATCTTTTCCATCATAGGGTTTCTGATGACATCAAACATTTGGAAATAATCCAAAATATCTATCAATAGAGAACTGGTGAAATAAATATTGATAGATCCATACAATGGAATAAAGTACAACTATTAAAAATTATATTACATAATATATGCAAATGTTTTTATTGACAGAAACATTTTAAGGTTTCTTCTTCTATATCTCTTTAGAGTACCTATTTATCATGTTCATAAAACAAAAAACCAACTAAGGTCATTTCTACTAGAAATATCCCATATGTTAACTGGCATCTGTTTCCAGTACCAAGGAAACGGCGCTTAAAATTGTAAAGTGTTTCTGTAGAATGTCAACAGACATTTACAGCAGAATAAGAGCTAAATTCAAGAAGTTCAAGAACAGGGCTGGATCACAGACAATGTCTCCCTGTATGACCACAATACCTTAGACTGGACATGAAAATTGAATAAACAAAAATTTACTTTTTGTTTTATGGAAATAGCAGCAAACACCCTATATGGAGTCAGTAGAGGTATTAGATTTGAATCTATAATGATTTAGTTATTTTGGTTCCCAGATAAAAATTATGCAGCTTATGAACAATTTTCAAAGGGAGTACATTTTTTTTGAAAACATTCACCTTGAAAGTTTCAATATCAATAATTTTTACATAGCTTTAGTAAGGCTAAATAATGATGTCTTTCAAAGAGTCTTGGGTTGATGGTATCAGCTTACCCAGAGTCCTAGTAACACATGACGTCTAGAGGGTCTTTAGAAGGAAGTTTCCCAGAAAAAGCTTTGGTTTAGGTGAAGCCTACAATTGGATGGTTTTGGTTAGCAATGGTGTTAGGCAAGAAGTTGCCACGTGTCCCAAGGTATGAACCACAGCCTGGAAGGTGTGTAGGAATAAAACACACTCTTCTTAAAATGTCAGAATTGTACATTTTGGCATGCATGGAATGGAAGGCTCTTTATGGTGGCCTTAACACACCTGTAGTCCTAAGTTCCTCTAGGGCAAGCATCCTCGGTAATTTCTCACCTGTTGTGCAACATCTGTAGAAGCTAGTGGAGCCTGAAAAAAGCAAGCAAATTAAGAGGTTGTGCCCACCAAATACCTGGCTCCCTTCTCTCCAGCAGAACCCCCAACCATGCCCCGAAACTCTCACCTGAATACCGGATGCATTTTTGCATGTTACAACTTTTGGAATTTCCTTCCTAACATTGTAGTCTTTGTGCTCTGCTCTCCATTTCAGGAAAAAAGCAGAGACAGTCCCAGAATCGCTGACAGTTCTGCCTTTGTAAACACCTTCACTTCCTTCTGTGTCTGGAAATCACACCTGGATTCCAAAACATCCTTCGTGACTTTTGATGAGAAAGTCTGCTGAGAGCGCATGGTTTGATTCACTGGTCAGGATTCCTGACAAGTTTTCACACGAGGATTCCTGTGGCAGTTTGACAAGTCATTTGGGGTGAAGGATGAGACTTAATGATCCTATTAAGCAGTGAATTTCCCCTTGTCTGTCTATTCCCCAAATTTATTTTAATTAAGCAAAAATGGGTTTTCCTCCTGAATTTCTCTCTCCAGATTTACAGTCCTCTCCCCTCTGGCAGAGAGCCTGCTTGGCAGCAGCCTCAGATCCCAAGCGGGGTTGCTGGAAACACAACTGTCCATGGCTAACGCACAGTTCCAGACCCTTCCTTTCTGAAATACTTTTTTAACCCAGAAAGCTGAAAACACGAACTGAGTTTCTGAATATGGACAATTAAAATACTGTGTGTATTTTCTCTGGACGCTTTGGAAAAATACATGCTAATCCAGCTTTTGATGTTTAGTAGCTAAATCGTGTCTGACCCTTTGTGACCCCATGGTCTGTAGTCCGCCAGGCCTCTCTGTCCATGAGATTTCCCAGGCAAGAATACTGGAGTGGGTTACCATTTCCTTCTCCAGGGGATCTTCCCCATTAGGGATTGAACCCAAGTCTCCTGCATTGGCGGGCAGGTTCTTTACCACTGAGCCACGAGGGAAGCTAATCCAAATGCCACTTTCTGAAATACTTCTATGGAATTATGATGGTTTGGGAAGAAAACACTGAATAGAATGCTTATTGAAAACTTCGACCTCATTCTACTGTAGTACCACCTTAGATTGCCAAACTTTAGCTATGTCCAAAAAACCACAAAGATGAATCCTCTAGTCCTTTCTCAACCAAATCTTTTTTTTTTCTTTTTAAATTGTTATTTATTTTAATTGGAAGCTACTTACTTTACAAAAATCAACCAAATCTTTTAAATAGCAAAGTCCATTAAATTTAATTTCAACCATGGTCCTGGGTCTGTTGCTAACTGACTGCCGTGGACAGTGGATGTCAAGAGTCATTTTTCTAACAATCTATGTGTTTGTGCATGACTTGATTTCTTGCTTTTGCTTCTTTTTTATTCTTTTATCTTTTCTCTTTCTTTTTTTAAATAGACGATTAGTCTGCTTAAGCTGCCATAACAAAGGCTATGTGACTGAAACCATAGAAATTTATTTCTCAAAGTTCTGGAGGCTGGAAAGTTCAAGGTCAAGGTGCTAGTGGGTCTGGTTCCTGATGAGGCTTTCTTCTTGGCTTTCTTCTCACCATGTCCTCACATTACAGAGAGACAGAGTAAAACAGACAGGGTACACTGTGGTGTCTCCTGCAAGAACACTCATCCTATAGGGTGAGGACTCCACCCTATGACCTAACAATCTTAATTTCCTTCTTATAGACCCCATTCCTGGGTTACACACATGGGCATTAAATCGTCAACATAGGATTTGGGGGAAGGACCCAGGTCAGTCCAGACTTAACTGATCAAATAAGTGAAGAAGGACTCTTCCCTTTGGGAGAGCTGGTAGAGTCTGAATGTTTCTTGCTTTTTGGATGGAAATTTTGATACAAAAGCCTTTATATAATAGCTGCAAAGCATTGCTGATGAGGAAGACCATTACAGAATGAATAAAGACTCAAGAGATATCTGGACTCCCTTCTCCACTGTATCTCTTTTTGGTTATGTGACCATAAACACATACTGTAACATTTTATGAACTGCTATTTTGTGGGAATAATTGTATTTATCTCAGATAATCATTGACTAATTTAACTTGGAATTTGCATGTACAATGCTTGGAAAGGGAACTGAGGCACAGTCAGTTCTCACTTTCAGCCATTATTACTATCATCACCATCATTATCACCACCATAATTATCATTTCCAAGCTAGTTAACAGAAGCATAAAGACTTGCAAGTAGTCTTATCAACTCCCAAACTGATATATTTAATAAATTAGCCCAGAAGCACAAATTTAAATACGTTTTTCTCAAAGCGAACCTTAAAGAATCCTGTTGACTGGTTGTGTCAGCACATCTCACTCTTCAGAGAAAAGCTGTTTAGACCCCCAACCACTAATGCCCATGAAGATATTAGCCACTAAACAGAAGATGGGCTTCTCTTGTGGCTTGGCTGGTAAAGAATCTGCTTGCAATGCGGGAGACCTGGGTTCAGTCTCTGGGTTGGGAAGA
>SJYC01125781.1:0-11505 GCA_006408675.1 Madoqua kirkii
TTCTACTGTAGTACCACCTTAGATTGCCAAACTTTAGCTATATCCAAAAAACCACAAAGATGAATCCTCTAGTCCTTTCTCAACCAAATCTTTTTTTTTTCTTTTTAAATTGTTATTTATTTTAATTGGAAGCTACTTACTTTACAAAAATCAACCAAATCTTTTAAATAGCAAAGTCCATTAAATTTGATTTCAACCATGGTCCTGGGTCTGTTGCTAACTGACTGCCGTGGACAGTGGATGTCAAGAGTCATTTTTCTAACAATCTATGTGTTTGTGCATGACTTGATTTCTTGCTTTTGCTTCTTTTTTATTCTTTTATCTTTTCTCTTTCTTTTTTTAAATAGACGATTAGTCTGCTTAAGCTGCCATAACAAAGGCTATGTGACTGAAACCATAGAAATTTATTTGGTTAAGTTTTATTTATTTATTTAATAATAACTTAATTTATTTATTAAGTTCTGGAGGCTGGAAAGTTCAAGGTCAAGGTGCTAGTGGGTCTGGTTCCTGATGAGGCTTTCTTCTTGGCTTTCTTCTCACCATGTCCTCACATTACAGAGAGACAGAGTAAAACAGACAGGGTACACTGTGGTGTCTCCTGCAAGAACACTCATCCTATAGGGTGAGGACTCCACCCTATGACCTAACAATCTTAATTTCCTTCTTATAGACCCCATTCCTGGGTTACACACATGGGCATTAAATCGTCAACATAGGATTTGGGGAAAGGACCCAGGTCAGTCCAGACTTAACTGATCAAATAAGTGAAGAAGGACTCTTCCCTTTGGGAGAGCTGGTAGAGTCTGAATGTTTCTTGCTTTTTGGATGGAAATTTTGATACAAAAGCCTTTATATAATAGCTGCAAAGCATTGCTGATGAGGAAGACCATTACAGAATGAATAAAGACTCAAGAGATATCTGGACTCCCTTCTCCACTGTATCTCTTTTTGGTTATGTGACCATAAACACATACTGTAACATTTTATGAACTGCTATTTTGTGGGAATAATTGTATTTATCTCAGATAATCATTGACTAATTTAACTTGGAATTTGCATGTACAATGCTTGGAAAGGGAACTGAGGCACAGTCAGTTCTCACTTTCAGCCACTATTACTATCATCACCATCATTATCACCACCATAATTATCATTTCCAAGCTAGTTAACAGAAGCATAAAGACTTGCAAGTAGTCTTATCAACTCCCAAACTGATATATTTAATAAATTAGCCCAGAAGCACAAATTTAAATACGTTTTTCTCAAAGCGAACCTTAAAGAATCCTGTTGACTGGTTGTGTCAGCACATCTCACTCTTCAGAGAAAAGCTGTTTAGACCCCCAACCACTAATGCCCATGAAGATATTAGCCACTAAACAGAAGATGGGCTTCTCTTGTGGCTTGGCTGGTAAAGAATCTGCTTGCAATGCGGGAGACCTGGGTTCAGTCTCTGGGTTGGGAAGATTCCCTGGAGAAGGGAAAGGCTACCCACTCCAGTATTCTGGCCTGGAGAATTCCATGAACTGTATAGTCCATGAAGTCGCAAAGAGTCAGACACGACTGAGTGACTTCCCCTTTCACAAACAGAAGATTCCTTTAAAAGTCTGGTTTCTTTTCCATCATAATGATGCCTCTGGTGATTTGCAAGAATCTCACCATAATACCAAGGCCAGAAGTATTTCCAAGATGAACCAAAACTCACAGAAAGACAAGAAAAAAAGATGCCACTTGAATGAAATTTCAATTCAATACAGTAAGTTTTTCTCAAAATCTTCAACATTTGTAATGCTTGAAAACACTTTCTCCAAAACCACTTCCAACCCACAACTCCTAATGTTTTCATGATTAACCTTAGAGAGAGGAAAAAGTATAACCAGAACTATGTCACATCCCCACATCCAAACTTCTGATCTTTTTCCCCACTGGGGTGAGGAAGGGTGGGGGAGGATGGTGAAAGGATAGAGAGAGAAGGCCCTTTGTCTGGAGTGTTTAATTGCTGAGGGATTTTCACCAAAGAAGCAATTTCTTTTACATACACCATGTCTCACCTTGAGCTCTTATCCACTGGGGACATAGTTGATCAATGATGTAATTCCCCAGTTATTTAAGGATAGTGATTCTTTTATTCTCACAAAGGTTTGCAGAAAATTAAAAGAAGCCTGAAGTCATTTATTTTAATCTCTCAAGATTGTTTATTGTTTCTACAAGTCAGGACAGCCTCATCTTTGGAAGGCATATTCCAAGGGAAAGTCGATAAAATTATTGCATTGTTAGATGGGTGGGGTTTTTGCAAAATAGACTCATTGTTGATGGTCTTTCAATGCAATGTTTTATATTTTATCTCATGGTCTTTCAGAAATGCACAGATGATCACTTGGTGTAAATAACAACATTAATTTACCTTTAGAGATTTTTTTTACCTTTGGAAAGTCAGTAAAGTTCTGTAAATTATAAACTTCAGTAATAGATTATTGGAAATGTTCGTTTCCCATGGGACTTCCTTCCCATACATTGCTGTAGAGTCTTGACTTTTACACCAGTATAAAATGAGGAGGAATATATGCACTCAATATGGTTTCTTTGAATATTATAAGTTTTTCCCTCTCAATATAATTAATCACTTTTCTGTGTGTAATGGAAACTGCAAGACATTTTCTCCCTTTTGGGTTATAAAAATATGCCAAGGTTGTTAGAGTTTGGTTTACAAATTCTTTCATCTGCTTCAAATATGAAAGGTGCAGGACCTCAAACTGGGTGGGTGGCCTCTAACCTATAGTGTGAGGAAAAAAGCTGTGAATTTTCCACCTTATTTTTTCATACCCATGAGTTTCTTATTTAGAGGAAAATTTAATACACAGTGGGTACCTTTATAGTTAACTCACCCAAATGTTACTTGTTTAAGAGGTATTTGGTGCCCAATATACCCCTTGTTTTTATTTTATTTTTTTAAATAAGTCTTGTTAAAGCTCTTTTCCTAGAAAAAGGATATTACCTTTGGCCAAGGGCACATTATCCTCAATATCCAGCATTTCAGTCTATTTTCTGCAACTTAAAGTTTCCACATCTTAAATGGTCTCAGTTCTCCAAGCTAAAACTTGGTAGGGTTAGGGAGGACTTCCTTTTCTTAGTAGTAGAGTCTTCTTGCTTAGGAAGCTTACAGTCTCCCCCATTTGTTGGAAAAACCATCATTAAGCACTAATGGAAGAATGGCAAGGTCTTCAAAGTCTTCCTCTGTTTAGATAAGCACCTTCCAACTTCCAAATCTGCTCTAAGCTACTATAATGTTTACCATGTTTAAAACTGATAAAAATACCTTACAAGGCAAATCGCCTGTGAGCCAACATTTTAAAAATGCTGTTATGATGATAAAACATCAGAGGAAAAGGACTCAATGAATTTTAAAGGGAGAACAGCTCACCTGTTATTACAAATGTGAATAAATTATATGAGTTAATTTTCTGAAATACAAGATCAGCTTTGTATCTATAGGAGAGATCGCTAATTAAAGCTTGACCCCAGCATCAGTATCCAACCCATTTTTGAAGATGTATACAAAGGTGGTTTTGGAGGGAATGTGCCTGAGTAAGTGCTTTCCCCACCCCCCAATCCTGGCTGTGGTTCCTTAGGTTAAAATTACTTGGCTACATTTGCTATGCCAAATAGAATGTTTCATAACCTCCTAAACAGCATAACTCCACTGGGAGATTTGATCAAGAGGAAGTCAGTCATATGAGATGCTGTGCAGTGATTCACTACTCTTATCATCCCCAAACTCTGCCCACTCCAGGTGTCTCTACCCTTAGACTAACCAGCACTCAAGGGGAGCTTAATAAAGCCTCCTGGACGTTGGGTGTTCTCCTGGGCCTCATACTAGGAAACTGAGCAGCCAGTAAGGATTGGTGTGAAAAGCTTCCTTGATCTACACTGGATGGCCTTGGGAAGTAATTTGAAAAAAAGGTGGTTGCAGAGGTATATTAGATTCCCTTAGCACTCAGTATGGGATTCAGGCAAAATGGTTGTCTGAGGAAGCCTTATGAATAGCTAATGAAAGAACAGCAGTAAAAGGCAAAAGGTGAAAAGGAAAGATATACCCATCTGAATGCAGAGCTCCATAGAATAGCAAAGAGAGATAAGAAAGCCTTCTGAAGTGAACAGTGCAAAGAAATAGAGGAAAACAATAGAATGGGAAAGACTAGAGATCTCTTCAAGAAAATTAGAGATACCAAGGGAGAATTTCATGCAAAAGTGGGCTCAATAAAGGACAGAAATGGTATGGACCTAAAAGAAGCAGAAGCTATAAAGAAGAGGTGGCAAGAATACACAGAAGAACTATACAAAAAAGATCTTCATAATCCAGATAACCAAGATGGTGTGATTACTCACCTAGAGCCAGACATCCTAAAGTGTGAAGTCAAGTGGGCCTTAGGAAGTATGACTATGAACAAAGCGAGTAGAGGTGATGGAATTCCAGTTGAGATATTTCAAATCCTGAAAGATGATGCTGTGAAAGTGCTGTACTCAATATGCCAGCAAATTTGGAAAACTCAGCAGTGGCCACAGAACTGGAAAAGGTCAATTTTCATTCCAATACCAAAGAAAGGTCATGCCAAAGAATGCTCAAACTACCACACAATTGCACTCATCTTACACACTAGCAGAATTATGCTCAAACCTCCAAGTGAGATTCAACAGTTCATAAACTGAGAACTTCCAGATGTACAAGCTGGTTTTAGAAAAGGCAGAGGAACCAGAAACCAAATTGCCAACATCTGTTGGATCATTGAAAAAGTGAGAATTTCAGAAAAATATCCACTGCTTCATTGAGTACACTAAAGCCTTTGAGAATCCAAAAGCCTTTGACTGTGTGGATCACAATAAACTGTGGAAAATTCTTCAAGAGATGGAAACAAAAGATCACCTTACCTATCTCCTGAGAAATCTATATGCAGGTCAAGGAGCAACAGCTAGAACCAGACATGGAACAATGGACTGGTTCCAAATCGGGAAAGGAGTATGTCAAGGCTATATATTGTTACCCCATTTATTTAACTTATATACAGAGTACGTCATGTAAAATGCTGGGCTGGATGAATCACAAGCTGGAATCAAGATTGCCAGGAGAAACATCAATAACCTCAGCTATGCATATGATAGCACCCTTATGGCAGAAAATGAAGAGGAACTAAAGAGCCTCTTGATGAAAGTAAAAGAGGAGAGTGAAAAAGCTGACTTAAAACCCAACATTCAAAAAACTAAGATCATGGCATCTGATCTCATTAGTTCATGGCAAATAGATGGGGAAACAATGGAAACAGTGTGAGTCTTTGTTTTCTTGGGTTCCAAAATCACTGAAGATGGTGATGGCAGCCATGAAATTAAAAGACACTTGCTCCTTGGAAGAAAAATTTTGACAAACCTGGATGGAGGAGCCTGGTGGGCTGCAGTCAGACATGACCAAGTGACTTCACTTTCACTTTTCAGTTTCATGCACTGGGGAAGGAAATGGCAACCCACTCCAGTGTTCTTGCCTGCAGAATCCCAGGGATGGGGGAGCCTGGTGGGCTGCCATCTATGGGATCGCACAGAGTCGGACACAACTGAAGTGACTTAGCAGCAACAGCAACAGCAGACAGCATGTTAAAAAGCAGAGACATTACTTTGCTGACAAATGCCTATATAGTCAAAGCCATAGTTTTTCCCATAGCCATGCACAGATGTAAGAGTTGTACTATAAAAAAGCTGAGTGCAGAAGAATTGATGCTTTTGAACTGTGGGTTGGAGAAGGCTCTTGAGAGTCCCTTGGACTGCAAGGAGATCCAACCAGTCAATCCGAAAGGACATCAATTCTGAATATTCATTGGAAGGACTGATGCTGAAGCTGAAGCTCCAATACTTTGGCCACCTGATATGAAGAGCCAACTCATTGGAAAAGACCCTGATGCTGGGAAAGATTGAAGGCAGGAGGAGAAGGGGATGACAGAGGATGAGATGGCTGGATGGCATCACTGACTCAATGGACGTGAGTTTGAGCATGGTCCAGGAGTTGGTGATGGATAGGGAGGCCTGGCGTGCTGTAGTCCATGGAGTCACAAAGAGTTGGACATGACTGAGCAACTGAACAACAACAATGGGCTTCCCAGGTGGAGCTAGTGGTAAAGAACCCACCTGCTAATGCATGAGACATAAGAGAAGTGAGTTCAATCGCTAGGTTGGGAAGATCCCCTGGAGGAGGGCACTCCGGTACTTTTGCCTAGAGAATCCCAAGGACAGAGGAGCCTGGCAGGCTACAGTCCATGGAGTTGCAAAGAGTTGGATAAAGCAGCTTAGCATGCCTGCACACACTTAATCGGTACCCTAAAAAAGATACTTCAAGAGTTCTTATGGGATGATACAAACCTCAGATTGCTAATGTCTGCTCTTGGACTTCCTTCATGAAATATTCTTGCCCTTGACAGAAACATTCTCCACCACTGCAGAAAGCTGTGGAATACTTATTAGTTTCATTCCTAAACTTCGTGACCTTTTAGGCAAACGCCAAAGATGAGAAAAGATAAAGAAGAAAACTAGGAAATGTCGTAGACACAGTCACTGCATTCATTTCTTGTTTTTGAAGTCAACCAACTCTTGAGCTAAGAGTTTAGAAATTCTACTCAGGCATTAGAAATTCTATTTAGACATTCTTTCAACAATAAGTATGTGAATGATTTCCAAGTGACCCACTCTGTAGTTTGTACTTAGTGGGATCATGCAGCAGTTGCTGCAGGCAAAGTCAAGAACAATTTGATTTTCACATAACAAACTCTGATTAAATACTCAGTGGATTGTGTTTATCCATCATGACCTTCAGCTGACCTGTTGTTCCAAACCAGTCAGTAAGCAAGGACTGGTCTTAGGAGAAACAAGGTCTGTTAAATCTAAGTCTAAACTAGAGGGTCAAGAATTTTGTCATTAATTCACTCATGACTTTTAGACAGTTTCTTGTCTTCTTTGTAAAAAAAAAAAAAGGCAAAGGAAATAAAAACAGAGCATCAATGTTGAGTCAAGTAAAAATGTGATTACTGGGTAGATCCCTCAAGGATATTGTGCTTAGTGAAAAAAGTAAACCTCAAAAAGTTACATATTGGACCTCCCTGGTGGCTCAGTGGGAAGAAAATCTGCCTGCCAATGCAGGGAACATGGGTTCGATCCCTGGTCCGGGAGGATTCCACATGCCTTGGTGCAACTAAGCCCGTGCACCACAGCTACTGAGTCAGCAATCTATAGCCTGTGAGCGGGAACCACTGAAGCCCATGTGTCCAGAGCCTGTGATTCTTATAGAGAAGCCACTGCAGTAAGAAGCCCACATATCGCAACAAAGAGAACCTCCCGCTTGCCACAGTGAGAGAAGGCCAGCCTAAAGCAACAGCGATCCAGCACAGCCAAAAGAGAAATAAGCAAATATTTATAAGCTTGCCTGGTGGCTCAGATGGTAAAGAATCTGCCTGCAATTCAGGAGACACAGGTTCAATCCCTGGGTCAGGAAGATCCCCTGGAGAAGGGAATAACAAACCACTCCAGTATTCTTGCCAGGAGAATTCCATCGACACAGGAGCCTAGTAGACAATGGCCCATGCGATCACAAAGAGTCAGACATGACTGAGCAACTAACACTTTCTTTCAAACAAACAAAAAAGTTTTTTAAAAGTTACAAGCTGTTTGATTTCATTTGTACAACATTCTTCAGTTTGGTTCAGTTCAGTTCAGTCTCTCAGTCATGTTTAAAACTTTGTGACCCCATGAACTGCAGCATGCCAGGCCTCCCTGTCCATCACCAACTCCTGGAGTCTACCCAATCTCTTGTCCATTGAGTTGGTGATGCCATCCAACCATCTCATCCTCTGTCATCCCCTTCTCCTGACTTCAATCTTTCCAAGCGTCAGAGTCTTTTTCAGTGAGTCAGTTCTTAGCATCAGGTGGCCAAAATATTTGAGTTTCAGCTTCAACACCAGTCCTTCCAATGAATATTCAGGACTTATTTCCTTTGGGATGGACTAGTTGGATCTCCTTGAAGTCCAAGGGACTCTCAAGAGTCTTCTCCAACACCATAGTTCAAAAGCATCAATTCTTCAGTGCTCAACTTTCTTTATAGTCCAACTCTCACATCCATACATGACTACTGGAAAAACCATAGCTTTGACTAGATGGACCTTTGTTGGCAAAGTAATGTCTCTGCTTTTTAATATGCTGTCTGGGTTGGTCGTAACTTTTCTTCCAAGGAGAAAGTATCCTTTAATTTCATGGATGCAGTCACCATCTGCAGTGATTTTGGAGCCCAGAAAAATAAAGTCTGTCACTGTTTCATCTACTTGCCATGATATTCAGTTTTCTGAATATCATTTTAAGCCACCTTTTTCACTCTCCTCTTTCACTTTCATCGAGAGGCTCTTCTTCACTCTCTGTCATAAAGGTGGTGTCATTTGCATATCTGAGGTTACTGATATTTCTTCTGGTAATCTTGATTCCAGCTTGTGCTTCTTCCAGTCCAGAATTTCTCATGATGTACTCTGATATGTTAAATAAGCAGGGTAACAACATACAGCCTTGACGCACTCTTTTCCCGATTTGGAACCAGCCAATTGTTCCATGTCTAGTTCTAACTGTTGCTTCCTGACCTGCATACAGGTTTCCCAAGAAGCAGGTCAGGTGGTCTGGTATTCTCATCTCTTTCAGAATTTTCCAAAGTTTATTGTGATCCACACAGTCAAAGGCTTTGGCATAGCCAATAAAGCAGAAATAGATGTTTTTGTGGAACTCTCTTGCTTTTTTAATGATCCATCAGATGCAGGCATTTTGATCTCTGGTTCCTCTGCCTTTTCTAAAACCAGCTTGAACATCTGGAAGTTCACGATTCACATACTATTGAAGCCTGGCTTGGAGAATTTTGAGCATTATTCCTCTAGTGTGTGAGATGATTACAATTGTGCAGTAGTTTGAGCATTCTTTGGCATTGTTTTTCTTTGGGATTGGAATGAACACTGGCCTTTTCCAGTCCTGTGGCCACTGCTGAGTTTTCCAAATTTGCTGGCATATGGAGTGCAGCACTTTCACAGCATCATCTTTTAGGATTTGAAATAGCTCAACTGGAATTCCATCACCTCTACTAGCTTTGTTCATAGTGATGCTTCCTAAGGCCCACTTGAGTTCACATTCCAGGATATCTGGCTCTAGGTGAATGATTACACCATTGTGATTATCTGGGTCATTAAGATCTTTTGTGTACAGTTCACCATCCTTGAAAGAACAAAATTATAGAAATTGAGAATAGATAGGTTTTTTCCAGTAGACAAGGATCGTGGGTATGGCTGTAAAAGAGTAGCAATAGGGAGTTTCTTTGTGATGATAAAACATTTTTGTATCTTGTTTGTGTTTGGCAGTTACATGAATCTCTACACTAGAGAGCATTGTATAGAGTTACATGTTCACACACACACAGATGAATGTATGTTAAAAAGTGGTGAAACTAATTAAGATTTGCAGGTCACTGGATAGTATTGTATCAGTGTCAATACTTGGTGTCAACTTCTGGGTCTTGGTATTTTACTTTAGTTATCTAAAATGTCATCACTGGGGAGAGCTAGATGAAGGTAGGGCTTCCCAGGTGGCCCAGTGGTGAAAAAAAAATCTGCCTGCCAATGCAAGAGACACAGGAGACAAAGATTCAATCTCTGTTTCAGGAAGATCTCCTAGAGGCAGAAATGGCTACCCACTCCAGTCTGCTTGCCTGGAAAATCCCATGGACAGAGGAGCCTGGCGGGCTATACAGTCCATGGAGTCACAAAGAGTCCAACATGACTGAGCACACACATGTGGATGAAGGCATTATTCGAAATAAAACATGTTTAAAAATGGCGTTACATACCTATCCCAAAGTGCCTTTTTGAGCAGCCCTATGTTCTCTGTGTGTACAATTACAATGAAAATAAAAGTAGAAATAATTAAAACAAAAGAAAGTGGTGAAAGAATGACAGTTGTTACACGGAGTGGGATGAGTCACAACAAAACCATCAAACGGAATTCTTCTCTTGTAACTTAACTTTGCATAAACGTGAATACAATGGCTCCTTGTTGAACATCACTTTGAACTTACAAGGCAAAGTTCTTAGGGAGAGCCTTTTGAAATCGAACCTTTTGTAAGTTGAGATGCTGTGGAACATTTGTTCTATGGGCTGCTTCACAAAAAACAAAGGCGTCAGTAGTAAAATAAGTTAGGGAATTCTGAATTAATATCTTTTTCTGGGTCTTTTTTCATAATAATGATAATTCAGAAGGTTATACTTTTGAAAAAAGAAACTTTGGACTTCTATTTCTTGACATAGTAGACTAGGTGATCCTAATAATTTGGATCAGCTCTCTGCGGAAGACAATCCCAGATGGTTCAGTGGTAAAGAATTTGCCTCTAATGGAAAAGATGTGGGTTCAATCCCTGGATCCAGAAGATCCCTGGAAAAGGAAATGGCAACCCACTCCAGTATTCTTGCCTGGAAAATTCCATGGACAGAGGAACCTGGCAGGCTGCAGTCCATGCCGCAAGAGTCAGACAAGACTTCCTGATTAAACAAAAACAATTGCTGAAGACAAAAAGAAAGTTAGATAAAACAACCCCGCCCCCACACATACACACATGTACACCGTCTAATTGGAGTACCTGAAATCTTAAGAGAGTTGTAAATGCAATGAAGAAATCCAAAGCCAAGATCCAGAAAGAGACAGAAATACAAAGAGATGATCCAGCATTTGGGATCATTTTTATTCTCAAGGTGAGTGGCATTCTGAAAAAGGGAGCTCAGAACTTGAAAATACAAAATGTGCTGATCTTTTGCCAACCTCACATGGTGAGGGTGAGAATGACAGAAGTTCAGGGCCCCCCACAAAGCAGGGCTTAGAAAACCTCTCATGCTTTGGTTTGAAAAACCCAAGCCCTATATCCTAAGAGCCCAGTAAGTGGGAAACGGCACAGCCCTGTGGGAATGGAAGCATGTCTTAGGATCATCTCAATTCTTGAAGCATGCTGTGCTTAATTGCTGTTGTGGCTGAATCTTTGCGACTCTTTGAACTATAGCCCACCGGGCTCCTCCGACTATGGGATTTTTCAGCCAAGAAATACTTGCCTGAAGTATCGTCTGGAGTGAGTTGCCATTGCCTCCTCCACTGAATCTTCCCAACCGAGGGATCAAACCTGACTCTCCTGTGTCTCCTGCATTGGCAGGTGGATTCTTTACCCACTAAGAGGACTAGAGTGATAAAGAATCTGCTGGCTGATACAGGAGTTGCAGGAGACACAAGTTCAATCCTTGGGTTGCGAAAATCCCCTAAAGGAAGAAACTGCAACCCATTCCAGTATTCTTGCCTGGAAAATTCTATGGACAGGGGAACCTGGCAGGCTATACAGTCTATGGGATCATAAAGAGTTGGACACAATTGAGCGCGCGCGCGCACGCACACACACACACACACACACACACACAC
>SJYC01125782.1:0-25919 GCA_006408675.1 Madoqua kirkii
AAAATAGTAAAAGTAAAATGTTAAGTAAGACATAGACTAAAATAAAATGAAATAAATGAAATAAAAACAAAATATGAAATTTTAACAAAGATAAAAATAAATTAATAAAGTAACATAAAATAAAATAGAAAGTAGAGATAATAAAATCAATAATAAAATAAAATAGATGATAGAACCAGAATGTAATAAAAGAAAAATTTTCATAATACTGAAAACTAATTCCCAACCTAGAATTCTACACTGGGTGAAAAACATTCTTTAAGAATGAAGATAAAATAAAGAGATTTCCAGAAAAGCAAACAGCAGAGAGGATTTGTCACTAGTAAGCTTGCACTTACTAGAGCAATATTACAGGGCATAGTTTATACTGCTTTATACAGGGCATATTTATTTTATACAAGACATATTTAATACTGTGCATATACTAGAGCGATATTACAGGGCTTCCCTTGTGGCTCAGCTGGTAAAGAATCTGCCTGCAACGTGGGAGACCTGGGTTCGATATCTGGGTTGGGAAGATCCCCTGGAAAAGGGAAAGACTACCCACTTCAGTATTCTGGCCTAGATAATTCCATGGACTGTATAGTCCATGCAAAGAGTCAGACACAACTGAGTGACCTTCACTTTCAGTATAGGGCAGGAAATATAAAAGCCATTCTTCAGAAGGAAGGTGAATGACCCAGATGGGATCTTAGAGATACAGAAAGGATGAAGAACAAGAAAAGGCATTTATGTCTGTAAACTGAAATGAATATAGATTGTTCAAATCTATAATAATAATATTTGAATAGAATATGAATATGTATGCAATTAAAATAAATGACAACAAAAGCAAATAAGTTGAAAGGAAGGGAAAGCAGTTCTTTCATGTTTGAATGAAGTGAGGTCTCAGTTTATGAGTCAAGCAGATCTTAGGGATCTCTATGAAAGAACAGTAACCTCTCCACACTGAGAGGTGAAAACAAGACAAAGTAGAAATACTCCATGAAACCAAAATAATGCAAGAACAGAGGGAAAATGATTATCGAAACAGGTAGGACAAGTAGAAAGCAAATAGTAGGAGGCAAATTCATCATGCCTCAAATATGTTACTATTTATAAGACCACAGTTATTGTAAATTATGTTCTCAGTTACTGACAATAAAGCTAATTCTGAAGTCATGCTATTTGTTAATCCACTTAACATTCAGTAGCTCATTTAATCCTCATAGCATCCGTGTGTTGTAAGTATTACTATTTAGTGAGTATTGTTGTTTATCCCCACTTTTAAAATAAGTTAATTCAGGAACAGAGGAGTTGAATAACTGGCCAAGTTTGTCCAGCAGGGAGGGGATGGAGCTGGGTTTGAACAGGTGTGTTTAACTCCAAGCTGGTGTTTCTGACCTCAGTGCTGTGCTGTGTGACCTTACTCCTCACATGCTAGCACTGAGAAAGTTCCAGATTATTGGGCATGAAAGAAAAAACAAATTGTTTGGGATTTTAAGGATTTCTCCTGAATTAGGTAATGAAGCCGCTACTATTCTAAAACTTAGAATGGAAGACCATATTGAAAGCAGTTTGGTCACCATTTCTATTAAGAGCCTTAAACAATTTCATTTTTTGATGCATGATTTGCACATCTAGGAAATCAGCCCAAAGACTAAGTAAAGAACAAGACAGGTAGAAAGACATGTTTGTGGGAACCTTATCTGTGACACAGAAAAGGTGAAGCAGTGTGACTATGTCATTAATATGTTTAACGGATGAGCAAATATGTGACCATTGAAAGAGTGTTGATAAATAAAAGCATATGTGTCCTAGGGTTAGACTTTTATGTATATGTGCTGTCATTTGTTAATTTTATTTTTATAGACATGAATTTACTCTTATATACATAAAATTATACACATACAATTTATATAAACATACACACATACAATTTATATAAATATAATAACTTACTATATTAAATGATGGGTAAAAGAAACAAGATAGCATATGCTAGAATCATCACAAGTGTATACAATCCCCCTTTCCATGCTCCTTGACAAAAATGCCCATGGCGGGGGGGGGGGGCGCGGGTGCAGTAAGGGGTAAGAAACTATTCATAAGCAAATAAAATCTTGAATCAAATATGCTAAAATGTTAGTAAGATGTATATCTGGATTGCAGAACTGGACACCTATTTGTTCCTCTCTTTGTATTTTCTGTTTCTCCTTGGGGCTCATATTATAAGGAATTCATTAATTAATTCATATGTGAATTCATTAACACAAAATATGGTTGTCTGAAGTGGCGCATCTTGTCTAATGAGGGGCACTGCACTCTCCTTGAACAGATTAGGAAAGGATACATTAACCAAGTAGGGCAGAGCTCCTGATGGGAAGTAGCCTTGTTTTCATGCATGGAAACAGCATGAACATCAAGTGGTTTGGATGTATTCATCTTGCCCTCTTTGCCTTTGGCATGGAGGGAATGGGACGTAAGACCACCTGGCTTCTGGACAGTGATGCCAGACAGCCGCCAGAGCCAGCTGCTCTAAGGGAAGAGCCTGGGTATGCCTCTAAGATAGCATGAGAGGGGAGGGAAGAGGACACTTTGTTGCTGTTCAGTCCCTCAGTTGTGTGCAATTCTTTGAGACCCCAAGGACTGCAGCATGCTAAGTTTCCCTGTCCATCACCAACTCCTGGAGTTTGTTCAAACTCATGTCCACTGAGTTAGTGATGCCATCCAACCTTCTCATCCTCTGTCATCCCCTTCTTCTCTTGCCTTCAATCTTGCCCAGCATCAGGGTCTTTTCTAATGAGTCAGCTCTTCACATCAGATGGCCAAAGTATTGGAGTTTCACTTCAACATCAGTCATTTCAATGAATATTCAGGGTTGATTTCCTTTGGAAGACTGGTTTGATCTCTTTGCAGTCCAAGGGACTCTCAAGAACCTTCTCCAACACCACAGTTCAAAAGCATCAATTCTTCAAGCTCAGCCTTCTTTACGGTCCAACTCTCACATCCATACATGACCACAGGAAAAAAGCAAATAATGAAACAACTTGTGTGAGTCCACTGCTCTCTCTGAAACTTTAAGTGACACTCTTGTAAGTTCATCAATGCATCCATCAATGGTCTTTAATAAGTAATATTGTTAAGTAGCACTGAGTGTCTGTTGCACGGAAGTACTATGCTGGGGACCCAGAGGGGCTAAAATAACTTGTGGAAGAGATTTAGATTTTTGTCTCCAAAGCCAATCATTCGTGGAAAAGGAGACTTCACTCTCTCTCTCTCTGCCAGTCTCTTTTTTTAAAACCAAAGTCTACCTCAGTTTCCCTGTCTATGGCACACGTATTTTTCAGATGTTTGATGTTTGGTTATCCTAAGAATCAAAGAGTCCAGTAAGTGTTTACTGTGTCCCTTTAAAGGTAGTTTCCAAAGCATAGTTTATCCTAGCAAGACATAAAGGGATGGTTGTTTTTATCTCAGAGTTTCTTTTCTTGGTCTCCCTGGACCCTGAGAGAGCGAGGATCCTTATGAGATTGGTTACAACAAAAATTCGCCTTTATCTTTTTCTAATCTCTAATTCAAATGTGGCATTTTCTTCAATCACAGATAGAACAAACGGCAGTAGTTAAAAGAAAGACATGCAATTTTCTCATCAATAGAAATCACAGACATTTTCAAACCACATTATAGTTATTGCAAATGTATTACAATATTGTATAAGCTCATCACCACCTTGAAATTATAGCTATTCAGCTTGGCAATAGGTCTCATTCTTTTTTGCTGTTTAATTAGTTAAGGAATTATTTTTGGCTGTCTCAGGTCTTCCTTGGTGCGCAGGGGCGACTCTTCTTTGTGGTGGCTTCTCACTGAGGTCTCCTGTTGTCGAGGCGCGCAGGCTCTAGACTTCCGTAGTTGAGGCTTATGGGCTTAGATGCTCTGAGGCCGGGAATCTTCCTGGACCAGGGATCAAACCCCCGTCCACTGCACTGGCAGTCAGATTCTTATTCACTGCACCACCAGGGAAGTCCAGGTCTTATTCTTCAATGTGTTGATAATGAAGCATAACTGATTCTATTATAATTTTTTTAAAAAAGCTAGTTTGATAACTATTTTGAGATTAACTAGATTCTCTAGAGAAAACAGAATCAATACTAAGTGTGCACCTATATTACAGGAAGATTTACTATAAGGAATTAGCTCACACAGTTATGGATGCTAAAACGTCCCGAGATCTTCAGTCAGCAAGCTGAAGGCCAAGGTGAAGTCAATTTTCCCTTTGGAAGTCAGCATCAATCACCCTGGCCAGCGCAGTAACTCCCTTCTTTGCCTGTTTATTCAGAAGAATGAGGAACCCAAAGGGGCCTAGTGGCTGTCTCAATTTAACTCTCAATTCAATGGAATCACTGTTGTGTCTCCGGGTGGAAGCACTGTGCCCTTTGGAGCTGAGACCTCTGGACCAACAGAGCTTAAGGTCATGGGAACAGGAAGCAAAAGTTTTGCTAGTGGGTCACTAAGGGAAATAGTGGGTGGTACCACTCCCCTTTCCACCACTGATTCCTGGACCTGGGAGTCTTGGATCTGGGAGAAACAGCATCATATATTGTATGCTTACTCAGAGCATATGGAGCCTTCTGGAAAACCTTACATCCGCCTGACCAGGTATCAATGCCTAGCCGATGCTATTGAGCTTTCAAAAGACCATTCTGCTGTTCTATCAAGCCAGTTGCTTCAGGATACAGTTGCTTCTGGATACAGTTGCTTCAGAAATACAGTTAGAATTCCAGTGACTTCCATGAGATGGGTCCGTTATTGCACTTCATTTACTGCGAAGTGAGAGCCTGGGTCAGAAGCACTGTGTGGAATTCCATGGCAGTGGCCAAGGCATTCTGTATGCCCAGGAGTGGTATTTTTGGCAACAGCATTGCCTGTAGGGTAAGCAAGTGCTTATTCAGAGTGTCTATCCAGTAGAAGAAAATGCTAACCCTCTGTGAAGGCAGGATCTAACATCATCAGCCTGGGTGGCTGGTGGTCATTCCTGGTAATGGTGCTGTGTTGGGGGCCTTGGTGGCTGGTAGACTGGGCACTCAGGGCAGGCGTGGCCCTGTGGACCTTGCTGACTGGAAGTCCCTGTGGCTGAGCCTGTGAACTACCTTCAACCCAGCCACCACGGCTCCTCTGTTCATGAGCCCGTTGGGCTGTGATGGCAGTGACTGGGGAAAGCAGCTGACTGGTACCCACAGAACAGGCCATCCTGTTTACTTGACTACCGAACTATCTCTCTGCTGAGATATCCTTTCGGTGAGCATTCACATGAGACACAAATATCTTCACTTTTTTTTTTGCCCCATTCTGAGGGGTCTATCCACATCCTCTCCCCCAAATTTCCTTGTTATCAGTTTTTCAATCACATGCTTTTCTGGACTCTCCTGACAGACCACTGGCCCCAGCGCCTGAAACATACACAATCACACACCTGGCCATTTCCCTTCCAAGCAAAGCGCAGCCAAGGGCAGGGCTCAAAGTTCTTCCCATTGGAAGGCTTGTCCTCACTCTTGTCCTTCTTCAGGGATGTCCCCAAGGTCTGCAGGGCTGCAGCTGTCCACTTGCAAGTGATGCCTGCATATCATGCAGAACCATCTGTAAACCAGGCCCTAGTCTTTTCTTTGTCAACAAGATTGCAGGGATCTCCTCTTGAGTCACAGGTGTGGCTGGGAGAGAGAAGGCAGAGTAGCAGGAGGTGGGGGCACCATGGGCATTCGAGTCATTTCTTTGTGTACCTTATTTATGCCTTCAGGGCCTGCTCAGTCCTGCTCACCTAAGCATCACTTCCATGTGACAACAGAGCATTGCTGTGCATGACCAGCTTTATGGTTTGTGGTCATGTGGTAGCTTAGTGGCTCGTGGTTAAGCATTCAGTCTCTGCTAAGGCCCTGGCTTCCCTGAGAGCTCAGTTGGTAAAGAATCCACCCGCAATGCAGGAGACTCTGGTTCAACTCATGGGTTGGGAAGATCTCCAGGTGAAGAGATAGGTTACCTACTCCAGTATTCTTGCACTTCCCTTGTGGCTCAGCTGGTAAAGAATCCGCCTGCAATGTGGGAGACCTGGGTTTGATCCCTGGGTTGGGAAGATCTCTTGGAGAAGGGAAAAGGTACCCACTCCAGTATTCTGGCCTGGAAAATTCCATGGACTTGATTTATCCTTTGCCTCAGAAAGGATATATCAATCTGACTTGCCCCACTGTGACTGAAAGTTGTTCAGTCAGGCCTGACTCTTTGCAACTCCATGGACTATACAGTCCATGGAATTCTCCAGACTAGAATACTGGAGTGGGTAGCCTTACCTTTCTCCAGGGGATCTTCCCAACCAAGACATCAAAACTAGGTCTGCCATATTGGAGGCAGATTCTTTATCAGCTGAGCCACGAGGGAAGCCCACTAGCTTTGCCCTACTAGATGCCTAGAAATTTCACTGAAGGAGAAGGACCTTGAGTTCTTGTTGGATTATTTCCCATACACTGACAAACAACTGTCTCACCAGTAAGTCCAGAGTAGTTGCTGCTTCTTGTTCACTAAGTCCAATCAGGATAATGCTGCCAACATAATAACAAGTATAATAAATATCTTATAGACTAGAAAAGCAACCCAGCTCTCTGCAAACTACATGATGACATGGGGTTGGAGAGCTGCTGCACCCTTTGAGGTAAGATAGTAGAAGTGTATTGCTGGCTTTGCCAGCTTAAAAAAAAAACAACCTGTTTCTATTGGCCTTTATAAATATGTTTCAAGAAAAAAAGAATTTTTCAGATTAACAGATGCATGCTAAGTACCAGGTTATCTGTTAGTTTCTCAAACAATGAAACCACAGCTGGCATTGCAGCTGTATTGGAGTCACCACCTGGTGAAGCTTACAATAATCCATTGTCATTGTCCAAGATCCATCTGCCTTTGGCACAGGCCAAATCATCAAGTTGAATGGGAATGTTATGAGAATCACCATCCCTGTGTCTTTCAAGTTTATGTAGTCTCTCTAGCAATCTAAGATTGTCTATCCTGAAAATCAGAGTCCACTAGCTATTTATTGATGTCCTTTTAAAGGTAGCTTCTCAAAGTTTATTTATCCAGGAAGAAGTCAAAGCAAACTAGTCTCTCTGCGTCTCTAGAGTTTTCCTATGGTTAGCATTTTTGTGACCTAGGTTATAATACATCTTTACTTTTACTAATCTCTCACTCAAATAGAGTATTTCCTTTAATCATGAAATACTTATGATTTTCTCACCAATAGAAATCACAGATATTTGCACACTGCATTATAGATGTTATAAATGTATCAAAATATTGTGTATGCTTATCACTACTCTGAAATTAAAACCATTCATCTTGATATTTAATGAGTTAATAAAGAAGCATAATAGTTACTATTCCTATTATTTTTAAAAACCATTTTGATAACTATCTTTATATTTCAATATAATTGCATTGGACAGAGTAAAACCTTGGTACAATACTGAGTGCCTTATGTCCCTGATGCCCTTCATAGCTTATTTGGTGTCAGGAAACATCTGTATTTTCTGTCTGTGTAGACAATCTGTAGTAATCTTTCATGACACTGATGATACTATTTTATTTTTGTTTTTCCTCTCACTCAGCCATTTCCCAAGTTATTTTGGACCTGAGGCACACAGTTTCTATGGAAATGTATATCTTCTTATTTCTACTCCCCTAAGTGTTCCTTTGAATCTAGTTCAATTGAAAGAATTATGCCTCTGTTGTTGCATTCTAAACACGAGCCTTACTACGATCTCAGAGTTTTAGGAATGGCAAAATGAGAAAGAGCTTTCCATCAGAGATAATCACAGAAGATATTTATTCATAGTTCCTTCATTCAGCTAGTGTTTTTCAGGGACCAAATTGGATGTCAAGAATAATCCCAGGTTATTTAGAGCTTCAAGGATAGCTATGACATGTTTGCAATGGTACAAAAAAAAAAAAAAAGCTTAATTGAGCAAGAAAGACAAGCGGGCAAAAGGCTTTAGGCAAAAGACAAGCTGGGGACTCTTTGTGCATAAGAGAAGATGGCTTTGTGAGAGAAGGGATAGATTCAGTCTGTAAGAGTGAAAAATCAGAAAGAGAAATTTAGGAAACAATCCTATTCACCAATTTCAACAAAAGAATAAAATACTTCAGAGTAAACTTACCTAAAGAGATAAAAGAGCTGTATGCTGAAAACTATAAGACAACGATGAAAGAAATTAAAGACAACACACACGGATGGAGAGATATACCATGTTCTTGGATTAGAAGACTCAATATTGTGAAAATGACTATACTACCCAAAGGAATATATAGATCCAATGCAAACTTTATTAAACTACCACTGGAATTTTTCACAGAACTAAAACAAATAATTTCACAATTTGTATGGAAATACTAAAGACCCTGGATAGTCAAAACAATCTTGAGAAAGAAGAATGGAGCTGGAGGAATCAATCTTCTGACTTCAGACTATTACCAAGCTAGTTATCAAGACAGTATGGCACTGGCACAAAAATAGAAATATAGACAATGGAACAAGATAGAAAGCCCTGCGATAAATCCACACACCTATGGGCACCTTAACTTTGACTAAGGAGGCAAAAATATACAATGGAAATAAGACAGTCTCTTCAATAAGTGGTGCTGGGAAAACTGGACAGCTATGCATTAAAAAAATGAAATTAGAATACTTCCTAACACCACGCACAAAAATAAACTCAAAATGAACCAAATACCTAAACATAAGACCAGAAACTATAAAACTCTTAAAGGAAAACATAGGCAGAACCCTTTGACATAAACCACAGCAAGATCCTCTATGACCCACCTCCTAGAGTAATGGAAATAAAAACAAAAATTAAAAAATGGGACCTAATTAAACTTAAAGGCTTTTGCACAATGAAGGAAACTATAATCAAGGTGAAAAGACAATCCTCAGAATGGGAGAAAATAATAGTAAATGAAACAACTGACAAAGAACTAATCTCTAAAATATATAAGGAGCTCATGAAGCTCAATACCAACAAACAAACAACTCAGTCAAAAGTTGGGCAGAAGACTTACACAGACATTTCTCTGAAGAAGACACAGAGATGGCTAATAAACACATGAAAGAATGCTCAGTATCGCTCATTATTAGAGAAATGCAGGTCAAAACTACCATGAGGTATCAACTCACACCTTTCAGAATGGCCATCATCAAAAAGTCTACAAACAGTAAATGCTGGGGAGAGTGTGGAGGAAAGGGAACCCCCTTTCACTGTTGGGGTAATGCAAATGGACACAGTCACTATGGAGAACAGTATGGAGAGTTCTTAAAAAAATTAGGACTAAAGCTACCATATGGCCCAGCATTCCCACTGCTGGGTGTATACCCTAAAGAACTGTGATTTTAAAAGGCACATGTGCTCCAATGTTCATTGCCTCACTGTTTACAATAGCTAGGACCTGGAAGCAACCTAGGTGTCCATTGACAGATGAGTGGATAAAGTTGTGTTACATACACACAAATGGAATATGGTTGCTGCTCTGTGACAACATAAAGGGGTGGGATGGGGAGGGAGGTCAGTTGGAGTTTTAAGAGGGAGGGTACATATGTATACCTATGGCAGAGGCTGATTCATGTCGATAGATGGCAGAAACCAGTACAATATTGTAAACAATTATCCTCCAATTAAAATAAAATAAGATTTTCAAAAAAGAGTATGATTTGCATAGTAGAGAAGGGACAAAGGAGAAGAGCTGACGATGAAAGACTGGATTGCTGGTGGAGCCATTACAGTTAGAAGAAGCAAAAGAGGTAAAGGAACACAGATTTTAGGGAGCATGATTGGGGTCTGTGGGCCTGGGACATAGTTATCTGGATGGGAAAAGGGGAGATGTTACTGGAAAGGCACCATGTATGGAAACTGATCTTGGGATTTCTCAACAGGTTAATTGAAAGCTGTTAATGACTTTTTAGTTTAATTTTTGTATTGGACTATAGTTGATTTACAGTGTTCGTTTGCTAGTTTCTGCTGTACAGCAAAGCTAATCAGTTGTGCATATATGTATATCCATTCTTGTTTAGATTCTATTCCCATATAGGTCATTAGAGAGTACTGAAAAAAGTTCCTTGTGCTATAAAGTAGGTTCTTATTCATTTTCAACTTTTATATAGCAGTGTTAATAACTTTCGAGTAGGAAGATAGCACTGTCAAATGTAAGCATCAGAAAACTGACTCAGGAGATGACACATTGAAGGAAGACAGTGGTGTCCAAAAGACCCTGTGACCTGTCTGAAGAAAAAAGTAGAGAGCCAAAGGTATCTTTCTGGCTTAGGTGAGGGGGGTGGTGGTGATACCCTTCACTGGGGAAAGGTCAAGTTAGGGGCAGAAAGCAAAGTTCTGGAGCTCGTGAGTGATATTGAGAGTCTGGGAAGATGAATGTATGAGTCATGTGCGTGGAAGTGATAGTTAAAGCTCTGGGAACAAACGCGCCTTCCTAGGCGGGTGTCTAGACTTGAGATGTGAAGAGCTTTGAATACAAAACCCCGGGGAGCACTAACGTGAAAGAGTGGAGCCAAGAAAGATGAGTCAGGGAAGTGAAGCGAAGGACAGGAGTCAGAGGCTCCTTTGGAGAATCTGGATGCACCGTATGAGGCGGACGTAGGCTGGGGGACGTGGGCGGGGAGGGTCTCAGTAAGGATTTCCAGAGTAGCCCCCGAGGCTGAGATCACAGATGAGCGTCCCAGAGGTGCAGTGGCATGATCCACGTAAGGATGGAATCTGGGGGGAAGGGCTTGCAGCTGTCTACCACGGCTCATAGCGTAAGCCACAGAGCAGGGGGCAGGAACAACAGGAGCTTATTTCCTCTGCATTCTGAAGGCTGGAGTCCAACGTTGAAGTGCCGGCAGATCTGGTCTCTGCCGAGGCCTCTCTTTGGTAAGCAGACGGCCGCCTTCTAGCTGTGGCCTCGCCTATCCTTTTCTCTGTGCTTGGACCCTCTTGGTACTTTGCCCCTTCTTATAAAAGCATCAGCCTTATAGGAATAGGCCCCCATTCTTGGGACTTCATTTAACCATAATTGCCTCTTTAAATGTGTTGGCTCTTCAGACAATCGCATTGAGCATGAGGCTTCAGCAGATGAATTTGGAGAGGACACAGTTCAGAAGCTGTGGTGGGAAATGGTGACATGGGATGAACTTGAAAATACCCAGTATTTCAGAGTTATAGAGCAAATCACCCTGGAGAAAGAAATGGCAAACCACTCCAGCATTCTTGCCTGGAGAATTCCGTGGACCGAGGAGCCTGGACACAAACCCATGTCCACGAGTCGATGGTGCCATCCAACCATCTCATCCTGTATTACTCCCTTTCCTTCTTGCCCTCCATATTTCCCAGCATCAGAGTCTTTTCCAATGAGGAACCCCTGAGACTATGACATAGTTGAGCAAGAGAGGGGTCGCACACCCAGGTACCATGAGTATGAATCCACTGGGTTGTGCCTGAACCAACCCAAAGCCTCAGCCTCATATGAGCTCTTAGGCCGCTAAGAAACTGCCTTTTCCGGATGCCTTTCCCCTAGGAAGCTACTTTCTTTGGGCACTACCACTGCTGACTCAGCAACTTTGGAGTTGGTACTTGGCAGCTAAGAAGGTCATTTCTTGCCATCGTCGGATGCTTGGGGACACTCATGAGTATGAGGCACTCTCCCTTCCCAGGACAGATGCCCCACAAAAGTGGTTCTGCACCTGCTCTCACCTCTTTTTGAGCCACCCAAGTTCCTGCTGCCTACCCGCCAGAGGTCCCTTTGGAATGAAATTTACTTTGAATTACTCTCAAGCTTAAAGTGCTCCAACAGATTTCCATCACATTTAGAATAAAGTCCAGTGGCTCAGACGGTACAGACTTTGCTTGTAAAGCGGGAGACCTGGATAGGATCCCCGGGCCAGGAAGATCCCCTGGAGAAGGAAATGGCAACCCACTCCAGTATTCTTGCTTATGACCCACCTCCTAGAGTAATGGAAATAAAAACAAAAATTAAAAAATGGGACCTAATTAAACTTAAAGCCTTTTGCACAATGAAGGAAACTATAATCAAGGTGAAAAGACAATCCTCAGAATGGGAGAAAATAATAGTAAATGAAACAACTGACAAAGAACTAATCTCTAAAATATATAAGGAGCTCATGAAGCTCAATACCAACAAACAAACAACTCAGTCAAAAGTTGGGCAGAAGACTTACACAGACATTTCTCTGAAGAAGACACAGAGATGGCTAATAAACACATGAAAGAATGCTCAGTATCGCTCATTATTAGAGAAATGCAGGTCAAAACTACCATGAGGTATCAACTCACACCTTTCAGAATGGCCATCATCAAAAAGTCTACAAACAGTAAATGCTGGGGAGAGTGTGGAGGAAAGGGAACCCCCTTTCACTGTTGGTGGTAATGCAAATGGACACAGTCACTATGGAGAACAGTATGGAGAGTTCTTAAAAAAATTAGGACTAAAGCTACCATATGGCCCAGCATTCCCACTGCTGGGTGTATACCCTAAAGAACTGTGATTTTAAAAGGCACATGTGCTCCAATGTTCATTGCCTCACTGTTTACAATAGCTAGGACCTGGAAGCAACCTAGGTGTCCATTGACAGATGAGTGGATAAAGTTGTGTTACATACACACAAATGGAATATGGTTGCTGCTCTGTGACAACATAAAGGGGTGGGATGGGGAGGGAGGTCAGTTGGAGTTTTAAGAGGGAGGGTACATATGTATACCTATGGCAGAGGCTGATTCATGTCGATAGATGGCAGAAACCAGTACAATATTGTAAACAATTATCCTCCAATTAAAATAAAATAAGATTTTCAAAAAAGAGTATGATTTGCATAGTAGAGAAGGGACAAAGGAGAAGAGCTGACGATGAAAGACTGGATTGCTGGTGGAGCCATTACAGTTAGAAGAAGCAAAAGAGGTAAAGGAACACAGATTTTAGGGAGCATGATTGGGGTCTGTGGGCCTGGGACATAGTTATCTGGATGGGAAAAGGGGAGATGTTACTGGAAAGGCACCATGTATGGAAACTGATCTTGGGATTTCTCAACAGGTTAATTGAAAGCTGTTAATGACTTTTTAGTTTAATTTTTGTATTGGACTATAGTTGATTTACAGTGTTCGTTTGCTAGTTTCTGCTGTACAGCAAAGCTAATCAGTTGTGCATATATGTATATCCATTCTTGTTTAGATTCTATTCCCATATAGGTCATTAGAGAGTACTGAAAAAAGTTCCTTGTGCTATAAAGTAGGTTCTTATTCATTTTCAACTTTTATATAGCAGTGTTAATAACTTTCGAGTAGGAAGATAGCACTGTCAAATGTAAGCATCAGAAAACTGACTCAGGAGATGACACATTGAAGGAAGACAGTGGTGTCCAAAAGACCCTGTGACCTGTCTGAAGAAAAAAAGTAGAGAGCCAAAGGTATCTTTCTGGCTTAGGTGAGGGGGGTGGTGGTGATACCCTTCACTGGGGAAAGGTCAAGTTAGGGGCAGAAAGCAAAGTTCTGGAGCTCGTGAGTGATATTGAGAGTCTGGGAAGATGAATGTATGAGTCATGTGCGTGGAAGTGATAGTTAAAGCTCTGGGAACAAACGCGCCTTCCTAGGCGGGTGTCTAGACTTGAGATGTGAAGAGCTTTGAATACAAAACCCCGGGGAGCACTAACGTGAAAGAGTGGAGCCAAGAAAGATGAGTCAGGGAAGTGAAGCGAAGGACAGGAGTCAGAGGCTCCTTTGGAGAATCTGGATGCACCGTATGAGGCGGACGTAGGCTGGGGGACGTGGGCGGGGAGGGTCTCAGTAAGGATTTCCAGAGTAGCCCCCGAGGCTGAGATCACAGATGAGCGTCCCAGAGGTGCAGTGGCATGATCCACGTAAGGATGGAATCTGGGGGGAAGGGCTTGCAGCTGTCTACCACGGCTCATAGCGTAAGCCACAGAGCAGGGGGCAGGAACAACAGGAGCTTATTTCCTCTGCATTCTGAAGGCTGGAGTCCAACGTTGAAGTGCCGGCAGATCTGGTCTCTGCCGAGGCCTCTCTTTGGTAAGCAGACGGCCGCCTTCTAGCTGTGGCCTCGCCTATCCTTTTCTCTGTGCTTGGACCCTCTTGGTACTTTGCCCCTTCTTATAAAAGCATCAGCCTTATAGGAATAGGCCCCCATTCTTGGGACTTCATTTAACCATAATTGCCTCTTTAAATGTGTTGGCTCTTCAGACAATCGCATTGAGCATGAGGCTTCAGCAGATGAATTTGGAGAGGACACAGTTCAGAAGCTGTGGTGGGAAATGGTGACATGGGATGAACTTGAAAATACCCAGTATTTCAGAGTTATAGAGCAAATCACCCTGGAGAAAGAAATGGCAAACCACTCCAGCATTCTTGCCTGGAGAATTCCGTGGACCGAGGAGCCTGGACACAAACCCATGTCCACTGAGTCGATGGTGCCATCCAACCATCTCATCCTGTATTACTCCCTTTCCTTCTTGCCCTCCATATTTCCCAGCATCAGAGTCTTTTCCAATGAGGAACCCCTGAGACTATGACATAGTTGAGCAAGAGAGGGGTCGCACACCCAGGTACCATGAGTATGAATCCACTGGGTTGTGCCTGAACCAACCCAAAGCCTCAGCCTCATATGAGCTCTTAGGCCGCTAAGAAACTGCCTTTTCCGGATGCCTTTCCCCTAGGAAGCTACTTTCTTTGGGCACTACCACTGCTGACTCAGCAACTTTGGAGTTGGTACTTGGCAGCTAAGAAGGTCATTTCTTGCCATCGTCGGATGCTTGGGGACACTCATGAGTATGAGGCACTCTCCCTTCCCAGGACAGATGCCCCACAAAAGTGGTTCTGCACCTGCTCTCACCTCTTTTTGAGCCACCCAAGTTCCTGCTGCCTACCCGCCAGAGGTCCCTTTGGAATGAAATTTACTTTGAATTACTCTCAAGCTTAAAGTGCTCCAACAGATTTCCATCACATTTAGAATAAAGTCCAGTGGCTCAGACGGTACAGACTTTGCTTGTAAAGCGGGAGACCTGGATAGGATCCCCGGGCCAGGAAGATCCCCTGGAGAAGGAAATGGCAACCCACTCCAGTATTCTTGCTTGGAGAGTTCCACAGACTAAGGAGCCTGGTGGGCTATAGTTCATGGAGTCACAAAGAGTTGGACACAACTGAGTGACTAACACTATCATTATTGAGGATCATTACCAATATCTATTCTTTTTTTTTTGCTAGAGTGTGAGATGTTACACACTAGCAAATGCTCAAAATTCTCCAAGCCAGGCTTCAACAATACATGAACCAAGAACTTCCACATGTTCAAGCTGGATTTAGAAAAGGCAGAGGAACCAGAGATTGAATTGCCAATATCTGCTGGATCATAGAAAAAGCAAGAAAATTCCAGAAAAACATCTACTTCTGCTTCCTTAACTATGCTAAAGGCTCCGAGTGTGTGGATCACAACATACTGTGGAAAATCCTTCAAGAGATGGGAATACCAGACCACCTGACCTGCCCCTTAGAAATCTGTATGCAAGTCAAGAACACCTAGAATATGGAACTACAGACTGGTTCCAAGTAGGAAAAGGTGTATGTCAAGGCTGTATATTGTCACCCTGATTATTTAATTTATATGCAGAGTACATCATGATAAATGCCAAATTGGATGAAGTATAAACTAGAATCAAGATCGCCAGGAAAAATATCAATAATCTCAGATATGAAGATGACACCACCCTTATGGCAGAAAATGAAGAAGAACTAAAGAGCCTCCTGATGAAAGTGAAAGAGGAGGGTGAAAAAGCTGGCTTAAAACTCAACCAAGAAATGAAGATCATGGCATTAGGTCCCATTACTTCATGGCAAATAGATGGGGAAACAATGGAAACAATGACAGACTTTATTTGGGGGGGCTCCAAAATCACTGTATATGGTGACTGCAGCCATGAAATTAAGACACTTGCTTCTTGGAAGAAAAGCTATGACTAACCAAGAACATATATCAAAAAGCAGAGATATTACTTTGCAGACAAAGGTCCATCTAGTCAAAGCTATGGTTTTTTCCAGTAATCATGTATGGATATGAGAGTTGGACCATAAAGAAAATTGAACACCGAAGAAGAACTGATGCTTCTGAACTGTGGTGCTGGAGAAGTCTCTTGAGAGTCCCTTGGGCTGAAAGGAGATCAAACAGGAAATCAATCCTAAATATTCATTGGAAGGACCAGTACTGAAGCTCCAATACTTTAGCCATCTAATGTGAAGAGCTGACTTATAAGAAAAGACTCTGATGCTGGGAAAGACTAAAGGCAGGAGGAGAAGGAGATGACAGAAGATGAGATGGTCGGATGGTATCACCAACTCAATGAACATGAGTTTGAACAAGCTCTAGGAGTTGGTGAGGACAGGGAAGCCTGATGTGTTGCAGTCCATGGGGTCACAAAGAGTTGGGCATGACTGAGTGACTGAACTAAACAACTTATTCATTTTTTAAAAATTGGGATACAGTTGTTTTACAATATTTTAGTTTGTGCTGTACAGCCACATGAATCAGCCGCTTGTACACATATATCCTCCCCCTCTTGACACAACCCCCAACACCTCTCATCCCACCCCTCTAGATCACCATAGAACACTGAGCTGAGCTCCCTAGCTAAAACTGTAGCTTTTCCCAAACTATCTCTTTTACACATGATAGTGTATATTGTGAAAAAGTGGAAGTCGCTCAGTCTGTCTGACTCTCTGTGACTCCATGGACTGTAGCCTGTCAGCTGTCTCAGTCCATGGAATTCTCTAGGCAAGAATACTGGAGTAGGTCATGTATATATGCCAAGACTTATTCTTCCCATAACCTACAAGAGCGATTTTGTATGCACCCACACCCACACAAACACCCACCCACCCACACACACCCACACACACACACACACCCCTCCCAGTGCTGGGACATTTGACAATGTCTGGGAACTTTAGGGTAGTCACAACTTTTGGAGTGCTAACAGCATCTGCTGAGTAAAGCCTGGAGATAAGTTAAACATCCTGGTGCGGGTAGGCTCTGACCTCCCTCCTTCCACCATGACAAAGAACTCTGCAGCCCCAAAGGTGAAGGGTGCTGAGCCGGGAGGCCCTCCAGGCCCCTAGGCTCTGGCCCTGTCTACGCTGTCCACCTTTCTGATATTCCTCTTGGTCACCCTTCTCCTGTACAATCGTGGCTTTCCCAGACACAACCTAGTCCTCTTAGGACACGTACATCCAGTTCTCCTCCTGGTTTCTCTCCTGATTGTTTGCAGGCATTGCCCCTTCCTAAGACTTTCTCTAATCTTAGGAACTAAAGAATTCCCCATTCCCTTCTTTCTTCGTAGCACTTCCACTCACGGACAGTTACAGTACTACTGACCTCTTTTCATATGTCTTCCTTGCGTGGGGTGTCTGCTATGATAGCATGGGCTTTGTCCCCTTTCCTGCTGTGTGTCCCATCCCCAGAGTAAGGGCCAGCACACAGTGGACACTCAATGAATCACTGTCAAAGGAGCTAAGGAGGGAACAGAGACCTGTCCTGAGAGGAAGCAAAGGTTCCAGAGGTCCCTTGCTGGATGTGTTTTCCCCTCACTCTCTCAATACTCATCACACGAAAACTCTTCCCTTTAAATTTGGGAGCTGCTTGGCTCCAGGAGTGCCCAGCACCCATCCAACATGATGAGAGAAAATCAGTGGAGTCAAAGGGTTAAAAGTCATGGAGGTAAATGCCAGGCATGGGCTTGCTTTGGTGAAATAACCTTCACTTCATTCTCCTTTTATTCTGGACTCTAGGTTTTTACAATAATGGGCTGGCCAGGTTGACCAGCAACCTCAAATTCAAGTGCAATTTCCAACACTGCTTGCATTGCATCAAATAAACCACTTATTTGCAAATAAGTGTGTGCACATTCACAGGCTTGTTGTCATAAGGGTCCAACTGTGAGTCACTCAGTGTGTCCAACTCTTTGTGACCCCATGGACTGAAGCCTGCCAGGAGATTCTCCAGGCAAGAATACTAGAGTAGCTTCTCCAGGGGATCTTTCTGACTCAGGGACTGAACCCAGGTCTCCCGCATTGCTGGCAGATTCTTTACAGGCTGAGCCACCGGGAAAGTCCCCATAAGGGGCCAAGGTTCTCTTCTGATGTGTCAGCCAATCAGTGTTGGTCAAATGGTTTCTATGAGAACATAGATTCAAGTCAAACCAAAGTAAGTCTCAAAATGTTCTCTGACAGCTTTATGTTCCTGAATAGGGAACTCTGGGAGTTCCATTAATTCACTGATGGTGGAAACACTTTATAGCATTGTGTGAAATAGTCTTCTGGAAAATAATTTCAGAACTCACTCATCTTCAGGACTGATTTCCTGTCAACAGCAGTTTTTTATTTCTTTTTTATTTCTCTCTCTTTTTTTTTTTTTTTTTTTTTTTGATGAGAGCTCTCCCCAGGGAAAAAGTAAAAACAGCTTTTCCTGGAAGAGTTCCTGCTACCCTCATTTACCTTTTGCATAACAAAAGCCCAGACTATAATTCTGAATGGCTGTTTTGTGTAGTTGAACCAGGTGTCCTGCTTGGAGAGACTGAACATTAGAAGTCAAAGAAATGCCAATTTGCTCTGTTTCAAAACACTTTGTTTCAATTGCTGCCAAAGCCTCAGGGCAAAATGCTATAATCTATTTTCAGTTCCAGCTTTTCAGTTGGCTCAGCCTCTTTTTCTTTCTTTCTTTTTTTTTTTTTAAACTTATTAACATGCCCAAGTGACTGTATCACTTATTAACCTTATTGATCTGGGAAGCCTTTTATTAACTACAAAAGATATTCATTATTTGAAATTAGTTCTAGTTAACTTCTTGGCAAGAGAACATCAAAAGTGTGAAAGAGGAAAACTAATTCATAAGTAAGACAAACATGCTGGTTAAAATACATCAGCAATATATCTGTTTGTAGATTAAATAATCAGACAATAGTAAGTTTCATTGAGAAAGGTATGGCTACTCAACTTGAAGAAGAATACTGACATGTTTGATGAGGGCATACTTTCAATTTGAAGGGTCAGGGGGTCATTCTGTCACCATTGGAGTTCCATCACATCTGCAGGATCTGGTCTCTTTTTCTCCTGGCTGAACTACAGGGCAAAGAAAGATGCTAAAGAAAAGGCAACATATGGGTTGCTAGCCGCCAGAAATATCAAAGATCCCAGGTGAATGCACAAGACTCATTCATTCAAATATTTTCTGAGCATGTACTATGGGCTGGGTATCATTTTAGATGGTAAGTTTGCAAAATAAACATATATGTGTGTTAACAGAATGCTAAACATCTGATTCTCTGAGCTGGGATTTCCCTATAATTCTTAATCAGTATCTGGACCAGTTCATACACTATAGACTTGCAGTTTTTCTCTCCAAAACGTTAGTAGCTCAGTTGTGTCCAACTCTTTGTGACCCCATGGATTGTAGCCAGCCAGGCCCCTTTGTCCATGGAATTCTCCAGGCAAGATTACAAGAATGAGTTGGTATTTCCCTCCTCAGGGGATCTTCCTGACTCAGGGACTGAACCCAGGTCTCCTGCATTGCAGGAAGATTCTTTGCTGTCTGAGTCACTGATACTAAAGACCTGTGAAGTTTAAACAATGGAAAGAAATGAGACTTTCAAAGATATGGAGTCAGATTCTAACACTGAGATGGACAAGTGATTTTAGGTCTTTGAATCTCAGGATTTTTCTTTATAAAATAACCTGACCTCACCAATCAATATCGTGGGCTACATAAGATAATGTACAGGCATTGCTGGCGGAAATGGAAAATGATACAGCTGCTATGGAAAACAATTTGGAGGGTTCTCAAAAAATTAAAATTACCACATGATTCAGCAATTCCATGTTGATGTATATACCAAAAAAAAAAAAAAAATTAAAAACAGGTATTCTAACAAATACATGTAAATGCATGTTCATAGCAGCACTATTTACGATAGCCACTAGGTGAAAATAGCCCAAATGTCCATTAATGAATGGATAAATAAACAAATGATGATATCTACAGACAATGGAATATTATCCACTCTCCTCCCCCCTCCCCCCACCGACAAAAAAAGATTGAAGTACAGATACATGCTACAGATACAACATGGATCTACTTCAAAAATATCATGTTAAGTGAAAGAAGCCAGACACAAGAGATAACACACGGTATGATTTCATGTGTGTGTGCGCAGTCTTGTCTGACTCTTTGTGACCCATGAACTGCAGCCTGCCAGGCTTCTCTGTCCATGGGATTTCTTGAGCAAGAATACTGGAGTGGGTAGCCATTTGTTTTCCAGGGGATCTTCCTGATACAGGGATCAAACTCAGGTCTCCTTCCTTGCAGGCAGATTCTTTACCATCTGTGCCACCAGGGAAAGCCTTGAAAAGCCAATACTGCTATCTAAACATAAGTTGTAGGAAATGCTGAGCTCCCCTTCAGAGACTCAGAAATACTTCACAAAACTAAAGTAACATCAAGGAGGAGATTAAAAAACTGCCCCCAAATATTGTCCACTGTCTGCAAAATTGCAACTGCTTTAAGAAACCCTAACTTTCAGAGACACTTCTACAAAGGACATTAGAGTGAGAGATGACTTAGGGAGGCTGTGGATGAGAGGCGGAAGCCGCCCTTGGAGAGGAGGACCTGGAGGGGGTCTGGGTTAGAACTCCTAGTAAGACTGGATTTATCCTGCATGAACTGAAGAGTCCTTGAGCTTCAGTTTTAATCTGTGAAGTAAAGAAAGCAATACTATCCTCATAGGGAACTTGAAAGAATTATACTCGAGGTGGACAAATGCTTCACAATCTTTTGTTATATGGAAAGCATTGACTGAATTCTTTAGACAATCACACCGCAAGGACATACAGCTTACTTTATGATACTGCTGTACTGTTCTGTCATGTGTCAATATCTTGAAGGATTTGAAACAGTTTAAACATGGTGGATGAATGAATGAATGAAGCATTAACATGCCTAACTGGAAGGAGAGGTTCTGATTAGCCAGTGAGCTCCTCAAAATCACCCCAATGCAAAAATATCCCCCAATGAAGCACCCACCATTGGTTTCCCATCAGCACGGTTCCCTCATTAGAATCTCCAATTCATACACCATAGACCTGGATTAAAACCATTCCCTACAGTATGCATTTCTAGGCTCCTTACTGTCAGGACAGGACACATAATTTGGGGGACCCAGTGCAAAATCAAGACCCTTTTTAAAAAACTTTTTAACAGTCTCAGTTTGATGTGGATCAAACCAGTCAATCCTAAAGGAAATCAATCCTGAATATGCATTGGAAGGACTGATGCTGAAGCTGAAGTTCCAATATTTTGGCCAGCTGATGTGAAGAGCATTGGAAAAGACCCTGGAAATGAACACACATTTACATGAATGCCATTATGAACATGCATTTACATGTATCATTGGAAAAGACCCTGATGCTGGAGAAGATTGAAGGCAGGAGAAGAAGGGGGAAACAGAGGACGAGATGTTTGGATGGCATCCCTAATGCAATGAACATGAACTTGAGGAAACTTCAGTAGACGTTGAGGGACAGGGAGGCCTGGTGTGCTGCAGTCCACGGAGTCACAAAGAGTCGGACATGACTTGTAGATTGAACAACAAGAAACTGACAGGTGAGCATTTGTTAAAGTTTGGGGCTTTCTAAGCACAAAACATTGCTTGATGGTCCAGATCACATGGTCATGAACCTTGCCCCACTATCACCTACAAGTGAGATATTCAAATGCCTTAGCACATTATATAAGGCTTTCATCCTCTTCCCCAGGGTCCCAAATACTTAGGATTTATCTCATGGCACTTAAGTCACATTTGTTTTACACCTGAGTATCCCCACAAGAAACTAAGCTCCTTGAGTTCGAACATGTCTTATTTCCTTCTGTGTTTCTAGCTCCCAGCCCAGTGTCTAGCATGTGGATGTTTCCAAGTGGACATGGGAATGGCCACCTGCCTGGATTACAGCCACCCTGGACCATTCATTCTCTGATGTGGCCTGGCTGGGACCTCTGAATCTTATCCTGTGCCTGTTGAGGTTTTGGCTTTGACTCTTGACCTTGCCCCCAGTTGATGGGACAGTAAGTCTTTTCTTGGACTCCTAGTACCTCTTTCCTCTCTCCTTTGATTCTGAGCCTCAGGGATGGCGCTAGCACTCAGACTTATTCATATTTCTGAAGCAGCGTGACCTAAGGTGAAGTTTCTATAAAGCAGATTCCAAGACAAAGGTTTGGGCCAAGGATTTTATCTGGGCCAAGAACTAATGCTGAGCCAAAGCTCTAAGAATTTGGCCACCAGAGTAAGAGCTGATTCACTGGACAAGACCCTGATGCTTGGAAAAATTGAAGGCAGAAAGAGAAGAGGGCAGCAGAGGATGAGATGGTTAGAGAGCATCACCGATTCAGTGGACATGAATCTGAGCAAACTCTGGGAGACAGTGAAGGACAGGGAAGCCTGGTGTGCTGCAGTCCACGGGGTCACAAAGAGTTGGACACGACTTAGCCACTGAGCAGCAGCAACAGCATTTTAATTGCATGGTGAAAGACTGGGGAAGTGAGAAAGTGGAGGACACAAAGCCAAGATGAGATATCTTAATTAGTAGGTTCCATTATGGGCAACCTGAGCTCAAGCTGCTGGGGACCTTGTGAAAAGCTGTGTTGAACCCAACTCTAACTGATCCTCTCAGGGTTATTTATTCACCACTGTTGCCTCTCCTTGATTGACAGTCACTCTGGGAACTTCCTCGCACGTCAGCCTGCTTTGTATGTGGGTGTGTATGCCCACAATAGGAGGATGCTCTTAGCCAGGAGATGCAGGAAGCCATCAGCATTGCTGCAGGTAGCGTCTGGGATAGGGGTGTGTGTATGTATGGTAGGAAAATGTGAGCCACTAGTGACCTCAGTTACATAGAGAAATGCTGTTAAACAATCCTTTGCAAAGATGTTCTGAGATGATTGTGAATTCCAGCTAGGGCATGAGTGGCAGAAGCTACAGCAGATAGTTTCTTAAGGCTGCTGTTACAAAGTCCCATAGACTGAGTACTACATCATCTCACAGCTTTGAGGTCAAGTCCACAGTCAAGGTGTCAGCAGGGCCATGATCCCTCTGAAGGCTCCAGAGGAGAACCAGTTCCAGTCTCTCAACCTCAGTTCAGTTCAGTCACTCAGTCATGTCTGACTGTTTGTGACCACATGGACTGCATCATGCCAGGCTTCCCTGTCCATAAGCAACTCCTGGAGCCTGTTCAAACTCATGTCCATTGAGTTGGTGATGTCATCCAACCATTTCATCCTCTGTTGTCCCATTCTCCTCCTGCCCTCAATCTTTTCTAGCATCAGGGTTTATTTCCAATGAGTCAGTTTGTCGCGTCAGGTAGCCAAAGTATTGGAGTTTCAGCTTCAATATCAGTCCTTTCAATGAATATTCAAGGTTGATTTCCTTTAGGATGGACTGGTTGGATCTCCTTGAAGTCCAAGGGACTCTCAAGAGTCTTTTCCAACACCACAGTTCAAAAGCATCAATTTTTTGACACTCAGCTTTCTTTGTAGTCCAACTCTTACATCTACACATGACTACTGGAAAAAACAAAGCTTTGACTAGATGGACCTTTGTTGGCAAAGTAGTGTCTCTGCTTCTTAATAAGCTATCTAGGTTGGTCATAACTTTTCTTCCAAGGAACAAGTGTCTTTTCATTTCATGGCTGCAGTCATCATCTGCAGTAATTTTGGAGCTCAAAAAAAAAAAAAAAAGTCTCTCCCTATTTCCATTGTTTCCCCATCTATTTGCCATGAAGTGATGGGACTGGATGCCGTGATCTTAGTTTTCTGAATGTTGAGTTAGTTTTAAGCCAACTTATTCTCTCTCCTCTTTCACTTTCATCAAGAAGCTCTTTAGTTCTTCATTTTCTGCCATAAGGGTGGTATCATCTGCATATCTGAGTTTATTGATATTTCTCCCAGCAATCTTGATTCCAGCTTGTACTTCATCCAGCCCAGCATTTCTCATGATGTACTCTGCATATAAATTAAATAAGCAGGGTGACAATATACAGTCTTGACATACTCCTTTCCCTATTGGAGCCAGTCTGTTGTTCCATGTCCAGTTCTAACTGTTGCTTCTTGATCTGCCTACAGATTTCTCAGCAGGCAGGTCAGATGGTCTGGTATTCCCATCCCTTTCAGAATTTTCTGAAGTTTGTTGTGATCCACATCAAAGTCTTAATCCTTAGCTTGTAGATGCCGTCTTCTCCCTCTCCGTCTTTCCATGGCCTTCCTCCATGTGTGTGTCTATGTCCAGTTTCCCTTTTCTATAAGGACACCAGTCCTATTGATTAGTTTGTTTGTATGTGCTCAGTTGTGTCTGACTCTTTGCAATGCCATGTAGCCACCAGGCTCCTCTGTCCATGGGATTTCCCAGGCAAGAATACTGAAGTGGGTTGCCATTTTCTCCTCCAAGGAATCTGCCCTACACAGGGATTGAACCCTAGTCTCTTGCATTGAGAGGCAGATTCTTTACCTCTGAGCTACCTGGGAAGCTTCCTATTGGATTAGGACCCACCGTAATGACCACATTCTGCCTTGATTAGCTCTATAAAGATTATCTCCAACTCTGCTTCCTTTCTGTATGGGGAATTGGGACTTCAGTATATCTCTTCAGGGGACATAATTCAATCCAAAGCATGATTCAGTGAAAAGAAAGCATCAAACTTTGTCCCACCCAGTTTCCCTAAGTGGGCAAACACCTAACAAGAAATTGTACCCCTTATCAATTGAGGTGTTTCGAGCAGTTCCTCAAACAGCAGCCCCCGGGGTTTTCTTTTTTTTTTACTTCACTCAATCACAGTAAAGAGAAAAGAGGGCCAAACTCACAGGAAGACAGACTATCACCAAAGGTATAAGCATAAATGCGTCTAAGATGAAAGCCAGCATGGCTTGCAAAATCCATGGGGTAAATCTGTCCAAGGGGAAGATTTGCTGGAAACCCTTTTCGGTGAAGACTATCATGGGAGGTATGTGGTAAACTAGAAGAAATCCACAGGGGGATCTTTGTAAAAACTGAAATAATTAAAGGCTTCAAAAATAGGACCTAGAGAAAAAGCTAAAAGGAATTTGATAATTTTACCTGCTGCCTTAGGTGTGGCTTCCCAGTTCCCCTGCATTTGAAAGGTGGCCAAAGGTACTCCTATTCCTGCTGAGAAGACAGTGATGGGAAAAAGGCTCAGACTGAAGGGGGAGATTCAGGTGGGATAAACTGAAAATGTTCCAGAATTAGCTTGCATGGTGTCAACACTCCGGGACTGGTTCACTGACAGAAGACTACTTTTGTACAAATGTAATGATTTATGCAGATTCCTTTTATACATATCATCTCATCTGATTCTCCCCACTCTCCTTTGGTGGGGGACAGATTAGTACATAGTATAAACTGTAAAGTGTGGTGCACATGAATAAGACACTGCCTTTTGCCAGTCTAGGGTGTCTCAACCTCAGTATTATTGACTTGGGGGACCTGATGATTGTCTCTTGTGAGAGACTGCCCTGAGTCTAGTAGGATATTTAGCAGCATCTCTGGTCTTTACTCAATGGATGTAAATAGGACCCCTGAGCACCAAAGAATTGAAGCTTTTAAACTGTGGTGTTGGAGAAGACTCTTGAGAGTCCCTTGGACTGCAAGGAGATCCAACCAGTCCATTCTGAAGGAGATCAACCCTGGGATTTCTTTGGAAGGAATGATGCTAAACCTGAAACTTCAGTACTTTTGCCACCTCATGTGAAGAGTTGACTCACTGGAAAAGACTCTGATGCTGCCATTGTAA